>CM064516.1:12463717-12636217 GCA_032716605.1 Paralithodes platypus
GGTGCCGTGCGATTGTGAAGACTACACACACACACACACACACACACACACGTATATATCCCACTACCCACCCTTATACACATAGAAGTGCACACACACGTTCATTTGCTTAATCTCTCTCTCTCTCTCTCTCTTCATTAAGCCTCTTCCTTATCTCCCTTCCATTCAGCGTATCTAATCCCTCGACCCTACTTAGTTCTCCTCCTCCCGCAGTCCAACACAAATCCCTCTATCGGCTTTTCCTGGCTTTCCTTCATTAACCCTTGCAGTACCGGTGCCGTCCTTTATACTTTATTTTAGCTACTTTTAGATAATTGTATCATGTTTAACCTTAACAAGCGCCTCCAGCAATAAACGGGCTTCGAACTATCTTACTTAACCCTTTTTACTAAGACAGATCCTTCTTAACCCTTTCAGTACCGGTGCCGTCCTTTATACTTTATTCTGGCTATTAGAATATTTTACTCAGTTTAAAAAGCGCCTCCAGCAATGAGCAGGCTTTGAACTATCTCACTTAACCTTGTTTACTGCGACAGATCCTTCTTAAACTGTACAAAATCGTCTAAATATTGCTATAATACACAAATTCGCAGCACAGCGTTACGTCTTCATTTGTTTATGACTGTCATTAGTATAAAAGCTTAAGAGATAATTTAGTTTCAGAAGATTTTAAGTTTTAGAAGATAAAGGTTAGGGAGTCAAAAGGGATTTATTGAGAGATTTTACCCCTTTGATTGTTAGAGGCCTTTCTTAAGCTGCATAATACCGCAGTGTTAGCAGGAATATAATGAAAATAAATGGTTATTGAAAGGGTTAATCTAATCTCCTGCAGCTTAGCATTCAACACAGTCTTAACATTTCACCTTACACGATCAACTTAACCCTTTCGATATCCGATTACGCTCATTTCTGTTTTTTTACTATCATTAGACGATATTATTCAGATTGGGAAGGTTATATGGAAGTCAGAGGGTTAATTTCGATAGTTTCACCCTTATAATTCCTAAAAATCCTTCTTAAATCGTATAAAATCGTCTAATGATAGCCAGAATAAACTGTCAAAATGCATCACAATCTTCAAAGGGTTAACCGAGGGATTGTAATAAGTCACAGATACTCCGTCAAAAATATGGTGTAATTAAAATTCGTTGTTTTTTCAGCTAATATGCCGAAGAGGTCACAAACTGGCAGTTCACATAACTATACTGTAGAATATACGTTACATTGAAACGAGTTACTGGCGCAACTCCCTGAAATATATAGGATAACATTTAGCAGATACCAGAATCGGGTACACTTGTTTGTGTGACTCCAAATTTAGCGTCATACTGTACCAGTCACAGATTAGCTGACAAAAACATAAATAAATATATAATAAAGATAGATATAAAATACAACAAATAAAAACAAAATAAAATAAAATAAAAAACGATACATATAATAATGCAAAGTGAAGTCATATATATCCAATGATTTTCTTCTCGATTGTGCTGTATAGTTGGTTAATATGGTAGCACAGAAATTATAAAACATAAATTTACTTAATAAAGCCCATTTTATTTGTTGAAAATCCTTAAGTTTTAGGTTAAACTGTGCTAATTATATAACAGTGCGACTGTGCCTGTTATAATGATGAGTAAATACTCCTTTGAATCTGTATCGGGTCAAAGCAAAATTATGTTTGTTATGTTTGTACTGCTAAAGCTAAAAGCGCATGGAATACAAGACGGTGTGTTGAAATGGATAGAAAATTGGCTCAGCGACAGAAAGCAAAGAGTAGTCATAAATGGTAAGGCATCTAAATGGACCAATGTAAGTAGCGGGGTACCCCAGGGATCGGTACTAGGACCAATTCTCTTTCTAATTTACATCAACGACATAGATGAGGGTCTCACCTGTACAATCTCAAAATTTGCTGACGATACAAAAATTGCAAATAGCGTACTCTCAAAAGAACAAGTTGACGATATGCAACACAATCTAGATAAATTGTCTTGTTGGGCCCAAATTTGGCAAATTAGTTTCAATGCGGATAAATGTAAAGTACTACATATCGGATACCTAAATGAGAAAGCAAACTATTCGATGAATGGCACTCAGCTTAAGAATGTAAACAGAGAAACCGATCTGGGAGTAACAATATCGAGTAACCTAAAACTGAGTCAACAATGTTCAGAAGTTGTTAAGAAGGCAAACAAAATAATTGGCTTTATAGGCAGGTCATTTGAGCATAAATCCAAAGAAGTTATCCTAACCCTTTACAATTCCTTAGTCCGCCCTCTTCTGGAATACTGCGTTCAATCCTGGTGCCCTTATTACCAAAAAGATATAAACAAGCTAGAACGAGTTCAACGTAGAGTTACCAAAATGATACCTAGCCTAAAGAACAAACCATACGAAGAGCGTCTTAGAGAATTAAATATATTTCCTTTAACCCAGCGCAGATTAAGAGGTGACTTAATTCAAGTGTTCAAAATCATCAAAGGCATCGACAATATGAACTATAGTAAGTACTTCACTATCGACCAATCTAATTACACGCGGGAAACGGTTGCAAAATTATTGGTAAATCTTTTAACTCACACGAATCTAAGAATTTCTTCTTCAATCGAGTTGTCAACTTGTGGAATGGGCTTCCCCGAAACGTTATAGACTGCATCACCGTTGATTCATTTAAACTCCGCCTAGACAAATATCTCGCATCAAACCCCGCGACTGACTGCGTTTGTAAATGAATAACTTTATTTTATCCCCCCCTCAGTTACTAACCCATCTGTCCCCTACTAACTTCCTAATCCTGCCACGGACATTAGTTCCAGGGCAGTAATTCCCTTTCCAATGTTCCCTTACCCACTCTAAACCACTGTTTGGACACTTGATCCTCAGTGTTTTGGAGAACAAGCAACCTAGAAGGGTCACTAGATCTGTTGTTGCTTGATTTCCTTTGTACTCCTTTGTACTCCTTTGTACTGTGATTGTATTTTCAATATATATGTTTCCGGTTGGTCGTACAAGTAAATAGTTAAAAGTCACATAAATAATGAATATACTTTAAATGTCCAAATTTCACGGTCATTTCAAATTAATCCATCACACAATCATATAACTATCAAAATATAAATTAATCTAAACATATATACACCTTTCAAATGTTCCCCCTTGTCAAAATTTCAATATTTTCACACAAGGGAATAGCAAACAACATTTGTTTGCTATTATTTGTTTAAACTCTTCCTATAATCACATAGTCTTCATTCTAAATTGATTAATCATACAAACAAAATTCAAAATTTTCGTTTACATCATTCCAAATGTTCACCTTGTCCTCATTCCAACATTCCACCTCCTCACCCACCCCTTGCTTTCCCCCATCACCTTCCACCTCCCCCGATCTTTATCATTTTGCAAATTGCCATTTCTGATATCCTTGACACTTCACTCCCTCCTCCCACCCGTTCGTCAGTTTATTTTACGCAACCTATATGAGGCAGTTCATATATGGTTACATTTATACTAGCAACCTAGTTTAGCCTAGTCTAAATTAACCTGATCTACCCTAAGTTACTCAATTTCGTTCCTGGTATAATGAATAATCAATACAATGCATACATAAAAGAGGTAAGCCATCTTATTTACCTAAAATGAGACATCACAACAAGTACACAATACTTTATACAGTACATAATATGTACTGTATTATGATAGGTACTGTATATACAGTATACAACTAAAAATGGACAGAACATTTTTGGTGTACAAAATAGGAAGGCAATGCGATGATAAGCAGTGGTATATTATGAGGAATGTACAGTATATAGGTACCGTCGTGGTCATTTATGCTAGTTATAAAAGTTGACAATTTCTTGGGTTGCATTGAATATCCTTAAATTATTGATGTGATACTTGCAATTCAGAGGTTCGTTTCATCAGTTCAAGGGCTCGTATTATTATTATGTTTTTTTTTCTTCCACCAACCAACTTCACCTCCAAACTCAATTAATGAAATCAACAAATAAATGTGGCACTCCAAGGACTCGAACCTAGGATACTCACATCGAAATTCCGCGCACTTATGCATTATGCTATCAAGACAGTATCAGAATTTATGATCGCGACTATACATAATTTCCGAGCTAAAGCCAGTTTGATATTAGCTAACTTTATATTATATCCTTTACCAATGGATTTCTCGAATCAATGAACAAATACGAAAAGACTATGTCTCTGCGTCATGTTATTTGCTTGGATTTCATAAGTGACATATTTCGCTTCAAAATCATCATAATAGCCAAGTAATTAAGAAGGTATCATGGCAGCTTATCTTCATCTGGAAACACTCACTACGTATAGGATGCATAAATAACAAGTTTCCCTCCCCAGGGAGGTGACACCGCTTTCCATCTGTACCCAATCACTGCCTATCTCACCAACACCTTCACGGATCGCTGGCCATATTTATCGTTATCGCCACGGAAAATTAGAACTCCGTAATGTTGATGTTTTTTGCAATTTCAATATTATTATTAAATATTTCTGAAGAAATTAAACTTTAATATTACTATTTCCGGTATTGTTAATACTAATAATCATTATAATTATTAGCAGTAACAATAGTTGTAGTTGTTTTAGTTGAACTGGTAGTAGTGGTAATAATACTGAAGAAAACACCTATTTTTAACTGTATCTTTTACATGAGTTACGTACGGAATATAGCCAATTATTCTTGTTATATCACACCTACACACACACTCACACTCACACTCTCTCTCTCTCTCTCTCTCTCTCTCTCTCATGCTGTATTATATATTTTGTATTATTAAACCATTGCTGTTGGCAAGACATATCTGTTCATGCAAAATGGTGCCGAAATTAAGTAATACAATCAAGTCCCGGAACACTTACTCAATAACTCCTTTGATGCATCCACTCACTGCACGGTAATTTCCTTCTACGTGTGGCAGTTATAATACAAAAATAGCAAAACAAATTATAAACCACTAATTCACACCCTCAGGAGTAACATTTTTGATTGAGGAGTAGAATTCTTAAACTTAGACGAGGGTGTAGTTTTTACTTGTAATGAATGAGGAAGGCATGATATCTTGAGTCGTTTAGTACGATGACCCCACGCTCATTTGATTTTGGCTGATATAATTGGTTGTGGTAAGACTGACGGTAAATTGAATCCCCAAGCAAGACATTTATCGATACTTAGTGGCAAATGTGAAACTATAAAGCCTCCGCCAGATATATATTTATATTTGTTCACCAACCAACTTCACTTCTAAACTCAATTAATGAAATCAACAAATACATGTGGCACTCCCAAGGACTCAAACCTAGGATACCTCACACCGAAATACAATACCAACATATTTGGCTACGAAAACGTAATTAGGTAATTAAGATAGGAACATGGCAATTTACCGTCAGCTGGAAGAAACAGCCTACGTAGGTGATTTGAATCAGTTCTAGAATTAAATTTAGAATCATTAAAGGAGGAACTGTCTCCCTGAACCCTTGGACTTCCACAGGGTTTTCCTTATTTGTATATAATCGACTAGTGATGGCCTGCGTACGATAACAAATGGCGTGCTCATAAGTGATTAATGGGTACACAGTGGGCGATATGGAATTATTCTAGTTCTGCTAACAAAATCTTCATTTACTTATAGATAATATCAGAAACATCATTAAGATGAACAAGGGTGACAAAGATTGGACAACACAGAATGGATTAGAGCGAAAACAGACGAAACTTCAAAAAGGATTAAGTACATATTCAAATATGCTATTATATTTATTACAACCTTATGTTGTTAACTGCTGTATTTGTGTACTTTAATAAGAATAAAGGTAACAATATGTACACCTTGGTATTATCTAAATTTACATAAAATGTTTACAGTATATGAATTTATCTGTTGCTATTTCCTTTTGGTACGTACACAAAATAATCCTTTATGAATTATCCCCCGCTGTACCTGCCGCCAAAACCCCCGCTGGCCTGAGAATCTGTGACACCATCGAATTTCCAAAAGCCATTCATCCCCTCCGTTCATCCAAGGCGTCGTGTTTGATTTTCCGACAAGCTGACGACCCCCCAATTACTCCTCTCTCTCCCCCCCACCCCCACCCAAAAAAAAGAAAAAAAAAAGAAACGATCACCCTAGAGCCAATAATAGTTACCTACGATATTCCCGTCCTCCTTTAAAAGTCGGTGTCAGACAAATGCTTTCACCGGCATTAGTTTTGGGCAATTCTGATCTGACAGCTTCAAATTGAAATTAGCTAGCCATTTAGTGCCCTACAACATTTCATCTTCAGTCTAGGTGCCATAAATACTGCAAACTACCTCAGTTTTATTACTAGAAAATACTTGCCGATCACAACATTGCTGGAATAAAGCGCTCGTGTGATTTCCTACATAGCCGAGCATGTGATTAATACCGGGCTTATTAGCATGTAATGATTGGAGGGTGGGAGGGGTGGTGATGAATTGGTATATGCATCACACACAGCCCCATTCATCACCTGCATAAAGCCTGTTTAGAGCTATCTTTATATTACACTCGGATGGTGGTTGTGTCCGGGATGCAATATATGTTTGCTCTTCCCGGACGTTTGAGGCAGTTGTGTGTGCTAGTGGCAATGTCGCTTCCTACCTCATTAGCTTCCTAGATTAATTACAAAGATAAGTATGTATATAGTATTGCTTAATTACTGTATATCAATTCGCAACAGCTTAAGAAATATGGAATCATGGAATTCCATAATTTAAATTTGGTTAGCTTGACTGAAATCAGTAGATTTATCCCTTACTTTGATAGATTTTTCACATGTGTATACATATGAGGGCATAGGAGAGAGTAGCTCAAGTTAAACTAGATTACGTTAGATTAATTAGGTTAGATATTGCAAGGATGACTAACATCAACGTTGCTATGAGTACAGACTGCCGTACCTCAACAGGTCAGAAAATATTGAAAAAACCGTTTGTGTCCGGTCCTCCCTCTCATCCCTCATCCTTTTAGCACACAGTCTAGGGATTGTATTTATGCCTCCCACTTATTAGCTGGGAGTGTAGTGGACGCGCCTGCCCCGTGAGATACAACCTCAAGCTCTTTATTTTTATCACACCTTCCCCCGACTAGCGATCCTGGGAGACTCGAGGGGCCTAACAGACGTGGGTATATAATACAGTATTCTGATCAGGACCCATACACTGTACTGAATACATACGATTTTTATCTGATCTATTATAAGAGGGTATACGTTGTTGCTTTGAGCATACGCTACTTTTACCGGGGTAAAACTGTTGATTTGAACACAAGCTATCTTTAATTTGTCTATCACACACCTGACGATGAACACTTGCAGTTTTTAATTAGGATATCGCAGGCGCTGTTAAACTGCTTGCGGTTATAATAAACCCGATCGTTAGTTCCTACTTGAAACACATGCAAATTTTAACTGGACCATCTTACTCTTGTGAATAATTGTTTACCCTGAACACAAGCAATGTGTACCTAGGGCTCTACTGCCTACACCTTTTAACACGGATTACAAGTGTATCACATATTATTTATAATACACACACACTGATTTTACTTTTTCTAAGATAATAATATTTAAACTGCTCTGGTAAAAGGATGAATTTCTTATAGACCTAAAAATAAAAATAAAACTCTGGTGGAATGTCTGATGTGGCGATATTGGTACAGGGTGTAAACTATGTGCCTTTCCCACGAGTGTTGTCTGGCGTTCGGTCGGCCCCTAAACTAACTAATTAATATTTGGCCTTATTTGGGGCATTCGGATCCTGTACTGGTGCTGCTCGCTCCTTTATCACAGCGGGGTGGTCAGGGGGGGGGGGGAGAAGGAGTGAAGGATAGAGAGGATCGGAAGAAAGTGGAAGAGGATTGAAGGAAGAGATTGAGAGGATTGGATGAATAATAAGGACAATTGATAAAGAGGATTGGGGAAGAAAATAAATCAGGAGAGAGAGAGAGAGAGAGCGGCGAATGAGGAATGACTAGGATCGGAAAGAACATTGGTTTAAGAGAAAGAAAGAGCAGATTGGTCTAAGTGTGGAGAAAATTAAATGAGTATTGGTTGGAGGCGAATAGAAGTTGAATACAGACTAAAGGGGATCGCGTGAAAGAAAAAAGGTGATTGAGGGAAGAGATGAAAAAAAATTGGTTGATGTGTGAAGAAAATTGAATGAAGGGGATTGATTGATTTTTTTTGTGTTTTGTTCTAGAGAGAGGGTTGGCAGGATTAATATAAACACCATTTGAGGAGGAGCACTCTTTAAGAATGGTTTTAGTGTATCAGTTATGGTTTTAGGACCCGCACATAGCTACAAATAGAGTGGGACATGTACGGGGGAAAAACGTTTACGAGATACCGATAGAATGGGACAGGGAGGTAACTTCGGACATTTCTAGATAAAATGTATGGACTCACAGGTATGGGAAAAGGACTCGATATTAACTCCTTCGTTACTGGTGCCATCCTTTTCACTTTAATTGGGTACTGTTAAACGATTATATTCAGTTTTTTAGGGCCCTCCCGCAATTAACTATCTCACTTAACCCTTTTTCTATCACAGATCCTTCTTAACCTCCAAAAAAATCGTCTAAATATAGCTAGATAGTAATTGAAAAGACGTCGCCGGTAAAGAAGGGGTTAAAGAAAAACAATGATGTAGGCAGTGTTCTTCCCTAATATTGAGCTATTTTCCCTTAACCGTAGTTCAATATAATATGTCCAGAAACGTTCACATGTGTATCTCTGTCCGAAGGCAAGGGGGAAATAGTTGCTTTTTCTCCCTCATGTTTAGTCCCATTAGCTTTGAGACTTTAAGACGTTCGTTCCACTGCTTTGGCGATTATATGACCTTTCGCCCAATTTCTTTGTCAATATGAAGACCATTCGTGCCATTTAGGTGTCGATTTTTCCTGGCAAGCGATAGCGAGCCTGTAATTGTAGGAGTAACCGGCCTACATACAAATTGTAGGAGTAACCGGCCTACATACAAATTGTACGAGTAACCGGCCTACATACAAATTGTAGGAGTAACCGGCCTACATACAAATTGTAGGAGTAACCGGCCTACATACAAATTGTAGGAGTAACCGGCCTACATACAAATTGTAGGAGTAACCGGCCTACATACAAATTGTAGGAGTAACCGGCCTACATACAAATTGTAGGAGTAACCGGCCTACATACAAATTGTAGGAGTAACCGGCCTACATACAAATTGTAGGAGTAACCGGCCTACATACAAATTGTACGAGTATCTGGCCTACATACAAATTGATCACTACCCCTTTAATCCATGTTACTGTCTTCCGGCCTACATACAAATTGTAGGAGTAACAGGAACAACATTTGATGCAGGAGTAACCGGCCTACATACAAATTGTAGGAGTAACCGGCCTAGATATATAATTGTCAGGAGTAACCGGCCTACATACAAATTGTAGGAGTAACCGGCCTACATGCAAATTGTAGGAGTAACCGGCCTACATACAAATTAATCTTGAAGGGTTGGTCTAGGGGGTGTTTTTTTAAGCTTGGTGGAGGTCTAGCGAGGAAACTAGAAAATATTAATTAATAGATATAAATTGTCAGGAGTGGAAAATGATCACTATTAATCCAGATATACTGTCTTGTCAATACCTCAGTAATTAAGACCGGGAACAGGAACAACATTTGATGCAGGAAACTAATGATTAATTAACCTAGATATATAATTGTCAGGAGTGGAACTATTAGCCGCATATATAAGATGGATGAAGCCACTCTTGGATGTTGCAGGGGGAAATTGAATAGGTAAATAAATATTATGTTCCTTCCAACAACCAACTATACTCCTAAAATCGATTAATGAAATTTACAATATTAGGTTAGTGATCTGAAGTCGACACTAAGCACTCGACATTTGGACAGAGATTGATGGACGGGAAAGCTGAGGATATTGCCTACACTACAAAATATGAATTGAACTTTAATAACAATGCTTCACATAAGAAATATATAATTGCTTAAGGGGATTCATCTGCTTTTTTTCTCTTTCTCTCATTTGTTCTCTTTCTATGGCTTGTATCCATTCGGCCCCATTCAGCCAACTGGTTTAAGACGTTTATCCTCATCCAGGTGTCGATTTCTTCCTGGCGAGCGATAGCGAGCCAACATTGTATGGAGAAATCCGGCTTCGCCGGAAAAAAATGTCTATCGAAAAATTTACAAATTTATCTTGCGGTCAAACAAAAATATATACAGTATATATATGCTGGCTCGCTACCGCTCGCCAGGAAAATATTAACACCTGAATGGGGGTAAACGTCTTAAATCAGTAGGCTGAATGGGGCCGAATGGATACAAGCCAAAGACAGAGGGAGAGAAAGAGAAACTACGAGGTGGGCTCCCTTAAGTGATCAAAATAGTGCCTGTAACCTAATTTACCCTTTCAATATTCTTTGTATTCTGGCTACATTAGGAAGATTTTATTCCAATTCCACTGTAATTACGCAATCCAAGTGTTAGGGGGGCATTGTCTTAATATGATAACACCGAAACTATTGTGATAGACTCCCAACATACACACAGCAAAATGTCAATGTTCTACTTATGAACACTTTTCTTCAATTATTTTCTTATTAAAATTAAACTGGGTAGTGAAAATTCGACTAGGTTAGGCTGGGACAGCTTAAATGTGTTTGTCGTGGCTCCATCGCGGTAAAAAGCAAAAATAATTAATACATTACAAAAATAAAGACACAACAACAAAATATATTAAAATAATAATAATGGATAAATCAAAACTCAAAACTAAGGACTTCCAGGGGTTGACCATTGTACCGGCTTACCCCTGCAGCCTGTATATTAAGGGGAGGTTTATAGTTCGTTCCCTAGAATTCCATCAATCCTAAAATTACACCCCCTAGACCCCCTTTCAAGATAAATTTGTACATTTTTCGGTAGAAAAATGTCCCGGCCAAAGGCCGGTTACTCTTAAATTACAGGCTCGCTATCGCTCGCCAGGATGAAATTGACACCTAAATGGCACGAAAGGTCTTAAAATTGACAGAAATGAGGCAAAGGTTCTTAAAATCACCAAACTAATGGGGCGAACGTCTTAGAATATCAAAAGCAATGGGACTAAACACGAGCTACAAAGGGATCCAGAAACAAATCGCTCAAGTGGAAATATCGGCTTGGTGAGGTGTATAAAGGGGGATGGCCCTATATATTTGATTATATATCGGCTTGGTGGGGTGTATAAAGGGGGATGGCCCTATATATTTGATTATATATCGGCTTGGTGGGGTGTATAAAGGGGGATGGCCCTATATATTTGATTATATATCGGCTCGGTGGGGTGTATAAAGGGGGATGGCCCTATATATTTGATTATATATCGGCTTGGTGGGGTGTATAAAGGGGGATGGCCCTATATATTTGATTATATATCGGCTTGGTGGGGTGTATAAAGGGGGATGGCCCTATATATTTGATTATATATCGGCTCGGTGGGGTGTATAAAGGGGGATGGCCCTATATATTTGATTATATATCGGCTTGGTGGGGTGTATAAAGGGGGATGGCCCTATATATTTGATTATATATCGGCTTGGTGGGGTGTATAAAGGGGGATGGCCCTATATATTTGATTATATATCGGCTTGGTGGGGTGTATAAAGGGGGGATGGCCCTATATATTTGATTATATATCGGCTTTGGTGGGGTGAATAAGGGGGTATGGCCCAATATATTTGATTATATATCGGCTTGGTGGGGTGTATAAAGGGGGATGGCCCTATATATTTGATTATATATCGGCTTGGTGGGGTGTATAAAGGGGGATGGCCCTATATTTGATTATATATCGGCTTGGTGGGGTGTATAAAGGGGGATGGCCCTATATATTTGATTATATATCGGCTTGGTGGGGTGTATAAAGGGGGATGGCCCTATATATTTGATTATATATCGGCTTGGTGGGGTGTATAAAGGGGGATGGCCCTATATATTTGATTATATATCGGCTTGGTGGGGTGTATAAAGGGGGATGGCCCTATATATTTGATTATATATCGGCTTGGTGGGGTGTATAAAGGGGGATGGCCCTATAGATTTGATTATATATCGGCTTGGTGGGGTGTATAAAGGGGGATGGCCCTATATATTTGATTATATATCGGCTTGGTGGGGTGTATAAAGGGGGATGGCCCTATGTATTTGATTATAGATGTTATTGTTTTGCTTTTAATTTTTCTTGGTTTCTTCTCTAGATCTCCATCATGCTTTAAATAAAAAACACCCCCAAGATCCCCTTCAAGATAATTTTGTACATTTTTGATAGAAAAATGTGCCGGCCACAGACCGGTACCTCTTAAATTACAGGCTCGCTCGCCAGGAAAAAAATCGACATCTAAATTGCATGATAGGTCTTAAAGTTGGCAAAAGAATAGTGCAAACGATTTATATATCACCAAACTAATGGGGCAAACGTCTCAACATATTATAACTAATGAGGCTAAACATGATGGAGAAGGGAGTCATGTGAGGTTAGAAACAGGGGATACCATCCATATATTTCCAGCGGTTAAGGGGAGGTTTTTAGTTCGTTCCCTAGAATTCCATCAATCTTAAAATTACACTCCCTAGACCCCCTTTCAAGATAAATTTGTACATTTTTCGGTAGAAAAATTTCCCGGCTGAAAGCCGGTTCCTCTTAAATTACAGGCTCGTTATCGCTCGCCAGGATAAAATCGACACCTGAATTGCACGAAAGGTCTTAATATGGGGTGAAAGTTCTTAAAATCGCTAAACTAATGGGGCAAACGTTTTATAATATCAAAAGCAATGAGGCTAAACATGAGGGAGAAAGGGGTCAAGCAAAAAATCCCTCAAGTGGAGATCTCCCTTTAATGCTACTGTTGAGGTATTACATTAAATCAAACTTCTTCCACTAAAATAGAATTGGTTTGTGGTTAACGAACTGTGTTATCACCCTAGTATTATTGTATGTAGGCGTTGTATTCCCATGTCTGCTGAAAAGGTGTATTTGGCCGATTCAACTCCAAAATGTATTGAAGAGTCATAGATTATAGCTCAAAATAAGTCGGGAGTTTGTAGTGACTATTTGCTAAAGGAGTTACAGTAACGTATTTATATCTTGTAACTTAAGTGTGTCAAGTCGAAATATTTAAGTGTTTTAGCATAATGTGAATCTAAGAGCTGTCGTTTATTTAGTGTTGCCCAAAGTATTTTTAATATCATTTTCATAAAAATTGATATAGCCAAAAGTGTTTTGTAGCTAATTATTACCTAAAAGTAGTGCTCATGTTGTAGCCGAAGTTCTATCAAGGAG
This sequence comes from Paralithodes platypus, assembly GCA_032716605.1. Taxonomy (NCBI): domain Eukaryota; kingdom Metazoa; phylum Arthropoda; class Malacostraca; order Decapoda; family Lithodidae; genus Paralithodes; species Paralithodes platypus. The sequence goes on from CM064516.1 coordinate 12,477,105, forward strand.
TTAAAATTATGTGTCGATTAGTTATAATTAGAAATTGACCATATGTAATAGGGTGTCGAAAATTGAAATTAGATGTGCCCAAACGTACTAAATGTGCATATCGACGGGAAGCCACGAAAACCTAAACCACGAACAGACTTTCCCATGCCGGACAACGACGACACCAAGAAGGATTGAACACTAGCTCTCCAATATTTCACTCCTGTGGTGGTCAAACAGCGAGGTAGTGGCTGCCTCTCCGTATAAGGCCACGAGAGGTATAAACACAGGAAGAGTGAGAAGATAGTCGGTTGGAGTGTCTGAGAATCTTTTAACCACATTTTAAGTGTCTGAGAATCTTTTAACCACATTTTATTTCATGTCGATCGTTATATAATTATTATTCCAACACCCCATCCTCAATTAGCCTCTGTGATAAATGTTGAATGAATACTGAAAATACTTATTGTCAGTAGTCAATCCTGAAATCCCTCAGAAGTAGTACAGGAGGGGACAATAGTACAAAAGATATAGTAACAGACATAAAGAAACATCAATAAGAAAACACTCCTACTAAAAGAAGATAATACCTAGTTCAATCAGTTTGCCTCCAGGGATTATTTCAAATTATTGTTTATACGTGTATTCGTTTGTGTGTTGGTATACCCTATATTCATTATAAGTAAGTCAAAAACATTAACATTTTAGCTCTATATTTATAAAACGACTAGAGTATTCAAGCTAATGTTTCTACAATTTGGGCAGAGTCATCCAGGGAATAGGTGTGGACATTTACAGCCCATTTGCTCCAGCACTTTTGGAGTTACAGAGGTTAGGGGTCACGATTCCTGACCTACACATAATGAATGGAGTATAGTACGGTACTTATGTGGCCTTAATATATGTATCTATATAATTTAATTAAGTTACTTTAAGAGTTATTTCAATATACGTTACGAATCCTATTTTTCTCAGTTTGTTAATGTGTTAACCCCTTCTGTACCGGCGACGTCTTTTTAATTTGATTCTAGCTATATGTAGACTTTTTGGCAGTTTAAGAAGGGTCTGTGGCAGTTAAGGGGTTAAGTAAGATAGTTCGACGCGTGTTAATTGCTGTACGCCCTATTTAAACTGAATAAAATCGTCTAATAGTAGCCAAAATAGAGATACAAAGACGTCGCCGGTACAGAATGTGTTAAGGGAGCCCACCTCGCTTTTTTTTTTCTCTTACACTCCCTCTCTCTTTGGCTTGTATCCATTCGGCCTCAATCAGCATACCGTTTTAAGACTTTTACCCCCATCCAGGTGTCAATATTTTCCTGGCGAGCGGTAGCGAGCCAGCATATATGTATTTTTGCTTTGATAGCAAGCTAAATTTGTACATTTTTCGATAGAAATATGTGTCCAGCGAAGCCAGATTTCTCCATACAAAGCTGGTTTGCTATCGCTCGCCAGGAAGAAATTGACACCTGGATGGGGGTAAACGTCTTAAAACAGTAGGCTGAATGGGACCGAATGGATAAGAGCCAAAGAGAGAGGGAGAGAAAGAGAAAAGAAAAGCGAGGTGGGCTCCCTTAAGGCTATCTGATGCGTCACACCCGCCCCGGCTCACTACCGGTTTGTATCTCTCCTTCCTGACTTCCCTTGTCATAATCCACTTTGTCTTTGTCGTGAACGGGTCTCTGAATTGTCACCTAAACATCACTTGCCCTTTCTTGACCCTGTGTGAGAGATGGGTTTTTTTTCTTAGGTCGGAGTTAATGGGTCGCTTTCTCGGCAATTTCTGAATTTAAATAACATATAATGATCTAGGTACCGTCTAGTTTCCCATAATAATGCAAAAAATCTCCGAAATATGACCAGAATAAAACTCCTTATAGATAATACCGAGACTTTTTTTTAGTGTAACTAATACTTTAAGCCGAATAAAAAACGCTTTTCGGCCAAATTAGTTATGATATTTATATGTTTCCTACCACGGGTTAGACACGTCCTTTCTAGGCCGACAAATATCGCCAATAATTACTTAGAATACACCTTGGCCAAATGAAACAAAACTGTATAAAGCAACTGATGCAATGCAAACTCAAACCATTAAGTAAGCATCAATCAAGATATTTACCGGTAGGCTATATTCTGCAAGTATGCACTTCACCACAGGCAGACGGTTCCTAAAATACCAAATAATCCAAGCAAACAGATATACCTAGACATTCATATCTACCTCCAAGAACATCCAAAAAGCGGAATATTCTCGTATCGTATGGAATATTGGTAATTAATATTCCTATTCTTGATTATTTTTAACTACAATCATCAAATATTCTGTACTCAACCCTTTCAGTACCGATGCCATCCTTTTAACTGTATTTTGGATACTATTAGACGATTATATTAATCTTAGGAAGGATCTGTGGTAGCTAAAAGGATTCCTTGAGAGATAGCACATAGATTTTTCATTGATAGACGTACTTCCTAACCCTGGGGGCAGGGGGCTAGGGATCCTCCTCCCCTTATATATATTCCTACTCGACAAGACAGAGAAACCGGCGAGGGAACGCGAAAGTGGTCCCGGACCCTGAGAATAGGAACCTTAAATGTTGTTTCTGTTCGGGCTCTGTCTCGTGTCGGCCACCCCCCAGCAATGGGGTACGTGCCTGAGTATACACACACACACACACATACAATAGTGTCCATAATATGATGAAACAGACGTCGCCGGTACAGTAAGGGTTAAACCAAAACCTTGTTCCAAGCGCCATATTCTATGTTAATTAGGGGGGGGTCACCTGCTTCTTTTCTCTTTCCCTGGCTTGTATCCATTCGGCCCCATTCAGCCAACTGTTTTAAGACGTTTATCCCCATCTACTGTAGGTGTCGATTTCTTCCTGGCGAGCGATAGCGAGCCAGCATTGTATGGAGAAAACCGGCTTCGACGGGGAAATTTTTCTATCGAAAAATGTACAAATTTAGCTTGCTGTAAAACAAAACAAAAATATATATATATATATATGCTGGCTCGCTACCGCTCGCCAGGAAAATATTGACACCTGGATGGGGCTAAACGCCTTAAGACAGTAGGCTGAATGAGGCCGAATGGATACAAGCCAAAGAGAGAGGGAGAGAAAGAGAATAAAAGCGAGGTGAGCTCCCTTAACCTCATATCTCCCCTGCACATCTCCCGCATACCATGAGAGTACACTTTGAAATAATCCTCAAAGGATATTTACACATAACTAAGACTCAGCTAAAGCCGGGTATCACACGAGAGCTTTTATAGTCAACATTCGATGATCAACATTTTTCTGGCAACATTTCTGGACTATTATGCACTGGTATGGGAAACTAGGCTGATGGTGGATGAATTTAGGTAACAGAAATATTGTAAATGTTGACCACCTAAGCTGCCAGACCAGTGTTGAGGATAAATGTTGAGTAAAAAAAAGCGTTCGTGTGATACCGGCTTAAAGTGTTGTACTATAGGAGTCAAACCAGCTACATCGCACCCCACCACCCAAAAGCGAATGAAAAAGAAACCAAGATAAAACGGTAAACAAAGAAACCAAGAGAAAACTATAAACAAAGAGATCGAGGAGTGATGTTTTTCCTTTATCGCTTTTCACTCCCCACGAGAGCCGAGACAAAGCATATACGAGCGACGGGAAAGGCAAGAAAGAGAAAGCCCTCGGGTTTTTTCTTAAAGGGAGACAGACCGTTTTTCTGGACCCCCTTCTCCCTAATGTTTAGTCCCACTAGTTTTGAGATTTTAAGGCGTTGGTTCCATTAGTGTGGGAATTTAATGACCCTTCACCCCATTTCTTTGTCAATATTATGACCCTTCGTGCCATTTAGGTGTCGATTTTGTCCTGGCGAGCGATAGCGAGCCTGTAATTTTAGGAGGAATCGGCCTTTGACCGGGACATTTTTCTACCGAAAAATGTACAAATCTGTCTTGAAGGGGGATCTAGGGTGTGTTTTTCTAAACTTGATGGAGGTCTAGGGAGGAAACTAAAAAAAAATATATGAATAAATGAATTAATAGACCAAGCAAACAGCCACTGTCCCCTTAACATTCAAATTACTTTCCTTCTTGGAGGCTCATTGGGAACACGGCTATTTAGACGGGGAAATTCTTAAATGTTTCAAGTCCTGCTCTGTTGACCTGCTGGGAAAAAATATTACTAGCCGATTGTTTCGCCTTCAAGTTCATTCGCTCACATGTGTATCGTATGCACTTGTAATTTTCAATATATCTTTCTGGATGATTAAAATGTTCTGGCTAAGCTTTCAGAATACAATTATATATTGATTAAACACACATGAAAATTACAGGAACTATTTGTACCAAGATAAAAAAAAAAAAAAAAAAAAAAACACACACACAGAGCCTACTGTTTACGATAATTATATACCGGTATATTAATGGGAATCATCCAGAGGGATATCTATATATAATTATTTTGGATAGCAATATATGGGATATTACAAACGCATCAACTAAAATTAAAAATTAAACTAATAAGAATACCAAAAATATAACAGCAAGATAAAGCTTCAAGATAAAGGTTCAAGTTAATGGGAAAGAAAGCATCAATGATTTAGAGGCAATGAGAACAGAAATGAACATATTAAAAGTAAATTGTAAATAACAACCTCGGTTAAATATTATCGGGAAAAGAGAGATCAGCCTCATAACACTTTATATATTGCTTAACAATAGTTCCGCAACCTAATTTTACGGTTTCTATTATCACTTTAGTATACAGTATATAACTATATATGGAATAACCCAAAATATATTCTAGCCTTTTCCAAATATACTAGGAGATAAGAATTATTTAGGAATTGCTAAGTTAGGTTTTGGGGTCATTTTCAAGCTAGAAAATTAAATAATAATTATATATACAATAATAAAATTAGGTAGCATTCAAGGAGACTACATCAGGACTCTTCTTCTTCTTACCTCTAACCGGCTACAAGCTATCCTAGTGTTTACTAGCCTATACCCCTTTGAAAGGACATTAGCCTAACCTAACAACCTAGCCTAACCTATCCTAGTATTATGGGTGGGGACTGCCACCCCCGCTATTAGAAATCTTTGACAGATTTTTGGTGTATTTTTCTGTGAAAAGGGTATTTTTTCAATTTGTCAATAACGAAAATCCTCCATGCGGACTATATGGAGAAAAATATGGCGAATCTGTTGGTGCCTATTTTCCCTAGTAAATTGTGATAATATTCAAGGACACTAGTGCGACGTCATGAGAAACAATTTGTTAGGGAAAATAGGCACCAATAGATTCGCCATATAGTCCGCATGGAGGATTTTCGTTATTAACAAATTGAAAAATACCCACTTCACAGACAAATACACCAAAAATCTAAGTCAAAGCGGGGGGGGGGGGGGGGGGGGGAGGGGTGCGGCAGCCCCCGCCTATAATACTAGGTTAGGTTAGGTAAGGTTGTTAGGTTAGGCTTATGTCCTTTCAAAGGGGTATAGGGTAGTAAACACCAGGATAGCCTATACCCGGTCAGAGGTAAGAAGAAGAAGAAGAATCCTGCAGTAGTCTCCTTGAATGCTACATAAATTGTTTCTAATAAGGCGGATGTAGTGTCCTTGAATATTATCTAAAAGGTAGCATTCTAGGAGACTACATCAGGACTCTTCTTCTTCTTACCTCTGACCGGGTATAAGCTATCCTAGTGTTTACTAGCCTATACCCCTTTGAAAGGACATTAGCCTAACCTAACAACCTTACCTAACCTATCCTAGTATTATGGGTGGGGGCTGCCACCCCCACACCCCCGCTATTAGACATCTTTGACAGATTTTTGGTGTATTTTTCTGTGAAAAGGGTATTTTTTCAATTTGTCAATAACGAAAATCCTCCATGCGGACTACAGTATATGGAGAAAAATATGGCGAATCTGTTGGTGCCTATTTTCCCTATTAAATTATTTCTAATAAGGCGGATGTAGTGTCCTTGAATATTATCCACTGATTAACCTAGCCTACTGTAATTTTACGTAACATACCCTAACTTAAAATTACATAATCAATGCATTTTTGAAATCAGCACCAAATTCTATTCCTACTGCAAAGTTCTGGTGAAGCTAGCCCTATATCTGCCTATTCTATGGATAGGACAGTATTTTAGGGAACGTCATCTTGAAACTGGCCTGTCCGTAATACATAATTGTTAGGGAACATTGTGAGAAGAGATTTCAACTAGATAGTGATCTGGAGACTGCAACTCTCTTGAAAGAGTGATCTACATAGCATTTTCGGACTGAACTTAGCAAGGAAATGTTCCCTAAGCATCTCCAACATTGGCTCTCAAGGCAAAACTGGCAGACATAGGGCTAGCATAGCCAGCACTTTGCAATGGGAGGAGAATTTGATGCTGATTTCAAAAAGGCACATACAAATTGAATTAATATTCATAGAAAGGAAATATTGCCAATTTCTTAATTATTTGGCTCCATCTCTTCCAATTGCTTACTTATTAAAACTTGGATACCATATTTGGAATAAGCATCAAAATATCTTCCTAATGCCAAGCTCTGGTAAAGCTAGTCCTATTTCTGCCATTTTTGCTCTAAGAACAAATGTTGGAGATGCTTAGGGAACATTTCATGGCTCAGTTCAGTCCGAAAATGGCATTTCGGACAGGATAGTTTTCCTTGATTTTGGTATTTGTATTAAATTATCAGAGCAATCCAATTTCTGAATGCATTTTTGAAATCAGCATCAAATTCTACTCCTACTGCAAAGTTCTGGTGAAGCTAGCCCTATATCTGCCTATTCTATGGATAGGACAGTATTTTAGGGAACGTCATCTTGAAACTGGCCTGTCCGTAATACATATGTTAGGGAACATTGTGAGAAGAGATTTCAACTAGATAGTGATCTGGAGACTTCAACTCTCTTGAAAGAGTGATCTACATAGCATTTTCGGACTGAACTGAGCAAGGAAATGTCCCCAACATTGGCTCTCAAGGCAAAACTGGCAGACATAGGGCTAGCATAGCCAGAACTTTGCAATGGGAGGAGAATTTGATGCTGATTTCAAAAAGGCACTTACAAATTGAATTAATCTTCAAGAAAGGAAATATTGCCAATTTCTTCACTTCTTTAACACCATTTGGCTCCATCTCTTCCAATTGCTTACTTATTAAAAAATTGGACACCATATTTGGAATAAGCATCAAAATATCTTCCTAATGTCAAGCTCTGGTAAAGCTAGTCCTATTTCTGCCATTTTTGCCCTAAGAGCCAATGTTGGAGATGCTTTCTTGGCTCAGTTCAGTCCGAAAATGACATTTCGGACTGGATAGTTTTGCTTGATCTTGTTATGTGTAACAAGCCATTAGAACAATCAAATTTCTGAATGCATTTTTGGAATCAGCATCAAATTCTACTCCTAATGCAAGGTTTTGGTGAAGCTAGCCCAATGTCAGCCAATTGTACAGATAATATTAAAGTTATGTTACCTTTTCAATATGTAGTAAGTAAGAGATGACGTTCTCCTAAACCATATCACATCTGTAAGATAGGTAGAAATAGGGCGAGCTTTACCAACACTTTGCACTAGGAGTAGAATTTGATGCTGATTTCAAAAATGCATTCAGCAATTGGATTGCTCTGATAATTTAATATAAATACCAAAATCAAGGAAAACTATCCTGTCCGAATGCCATTTTCGGACTGAACTGAGCCAAGAAATGTTCCCTGAGCATCTAATGCTGATCCATAGTACCATTTATACGATTATCTCTGTTAGGTATCTAGATCTCATAGTTTCGTGGCCAGATTCTGGATCATCATCGAATTCTACCTATATGGGTCATATCTGATTCGTGGTTAGGCAATAAATTTCTAGATTAGTATAAATAATTCAGGTATCTGAAGATATATCCGCTTGAAATTTTGAATAGTTACTAAACATGTCATTATGCAACGGAAAAGCTAATAATATGATTGGAAAATGTTTACAAAGTGGGGTTTACTCTTGGTGAGGTGAGGTTAGGTTAGGTTCAAACACTTCACAGGAAGATAACTTTAGGTTGCCAGTGTCCGTTTCCTGTTATTTAATTTAAGTTAGGTTAAATAAATTGAAAAGGATATTAAATAATGATATTACACACTTAATTTTACAATAATAAAAAACTATCCTGTCCGTCATTAATTATTTTGGTCATTGTTGCCTAAGAATCCGACAAACGTGTCGGTTCAATGTTATTTTAATACCACGAATTTTGTTGATATATTTGAAGATAAATATTGAATCTATATGCTCTAAAGATCATAAGAAAATTTGTTTTAACCCTCGGCAAAACTTAATACAAAAAGTATGGTACTAAAATATCTTTTTCGTAACAAGGTTGTCAATAAGGTACTTCCGGTTATCGATAGCTCTAAAGATCATATGAAAATGTGTTAAACCCTCGGAAAAACCTAATATAAAAGTATGGTACTAAAATTAAATTTTCGTAACAAGGTTGTCAATACGGTACTTTTCCGTTATCAATGTACAATCAAAGCTGAAGATTGCAGAGTAAACACCGTAGACTGCATCGACATTCTTTCACCTTCGTATAATCGACAGCCAATTTTTTTTTTTTTTTTTACTAAGGGATTAGTACTCAACTAGCGGGGGTGTGGGGGCAGCAGCCCCCACCCATAATACTAGGTTAGGTTAGGTAAGGTTGTTAGGTTAGGCTAATGTCTTTTCAAATCACTATCGGGGTCGTGTCTCAACATTGATCAATAGGCCTAATGGGGAAAATAAGTTTTCCCGAGATTTCTAATTAATTACAAACACTATATATTGATGCAAATGAACAATTTATTTTCTAAAAAACACTGAAAATTCGTGGTATTAAAATAACATTTTTCCTAAGTTAGGTTAGGTTAGGCTAATGTTAAAAATACTAAAATGTGACGGTCCTCGGTATTAAACAACACTGAATATCAAATAAAAAATAAAAAACAACAACAAATTACCTGAAAAACTCTGATCTGGTTGGTGATAAATTTTTATCAAAATAAGTTTTTTTCCAGTTACCACGTTTGCTGAACCATCCAAATACTCGCTAAAAGGCGTGTTTTGAAAGGGGGAGGTGGTGGGGGGTAGTATAACTGTAGATTTACCAACCCGAATTTTGGAAAACCTGAGCCAAGTTTTGGCAAAACTTGGCTCGGATTTTGCGAGTTTTAAGAGTAAACCAATTACAGTAACCTAATTTAGAATTTTGGCTCGTTTCCCTAAATTGCAAACCCCAAAAAGCATAATTTTGGAAAACCCGAGCCAATTTTTGGCAAAACTTGGATCGTATTTTGAGAATCGAAAAAGACTAACTAAATGTCGGAAATCGGCTCATGATTTTCCTAATTGCAAATCCAGATTTATCGAAAACGTAGCACTTATTTAAATCATAAATATCCAGTAACATAGACCTAGTACATTGGATACAAGCCTAATCCACACCAAACGCCTACAATGTGTCCGTAGTACCTAGTAGGCCTATGTGGGATACAACATGGCGGTTGGGCCGGCGCCCATTTAGTAGCCTATCGGTATTCGGCCGTATCTGTAAATACGAATGCGAGTCACTTCGAGCGAATTCCTGATCAAGCGGATGCACAATCTAACCTAACCTAACCTATGGGCAGGTGGAGTTAGTGTTGACTAAAAAGCTGGTGGATAGACCTCGGGAGACAGGTGAAAATGGCGTGTGTACGAATCGGTGCCGTCTATAGGAAGGTATTGACAACCATGTTACGACAAAATTCCATTTTAGTACCATATATTTTTATTAGGTTTTGCCGAGGCTTAAAATACATTTTCATATTATGTTTAGAGCATATAAAATCCATATTTGTTTTCAAATATTGCAAAATAATTGGTGACCAACTTATTTAGTTATACTGAATAGGCTCGCAGCCTTATTATACATAATGTATTAGGGACAATGTAGGTCTATGGAATCCTTATACTGTAGTCATGTATAATCCATTGTGGGAGAATAATTTTGATCGCATTTATAAAACCCGATATTAATACAAAACACGCTAATTCTAATCAATCTCATGATACTCAATTCGTATATCACAATTCGTAAGCCCAATAGTTTTAAATGAGAGATTATAACTCACCTGCAGTAGATTCAAAGCTGGCACCATTCATGTTCGCCAATTCCTGTCTTTATCACTGTCAGCTTTCCACCCACATTTCTCGCATTATATCAATAGTTAATGTTAATATATCCACGACGTAAACGGGTCATTGTATGTACGCTTCGTCGGCCACACACACACACACACACACATTATAATTATACTCGTAAATACACGGATAAATAAACAAATACAAGCAAAAATAGACATTGGAAGAGGTGATGCGTCTGTTGCTAAGCGGTGCACGGGAACGACTGGCGGGTTTACGTGAATGAAGCCTATAAATGAACCTAGTCTCGCTACTCATTCGAAACTGCTTCAGAGTCGCGACCCATAGTTTAAGTACTGATTTAGTGTCTCAATGTTGTCTTTAGTCATTATTTCCTTAAAAAGACATGGAATACTTATTATCTACGGATAATTTGTATTTCGCTATTGATTGTCGTACATATGATTAATAAAATTAAACGCAGCCGCGCTCAACCAGAATATCTTGTAAGAAGCAATTACTCAACTCTTTTAAAACGCAAGCTTTACTATTTTGTCTGTCTACTTTCGTTATAATGATGCTATTCATATTGCATTACATTGAAGGAAGATTAGAATGGCTTAACTGAAGGTGTTATTTCATCACTATTTTAAAGCTCCCTATCCATGAATACAACACGTTTACAATATACTTCTATTGAAACAATTCACACCGTACAATGTAGTCTCCTGATTTCAGTAACAGCCGTAATACCGTATTTGAAGCACATCTGGTAGTGGTGCTGGGGGGGGGGGGGGTTGCTAATCCCATACTGAACGAATTGTTTAACAAATTGAGTGCATGCTGATTGAAGACAGTGCTGATTATCTAAACTTTCTTAAAGGTATCAACATATATATAATTATATCATTAAGGGGAGGTTTTAATATATTAATTTATTTATATATGTAGTTTTGTTTCAGTTTCCTCCCTGGGCCTTCGTCAAGCTTAAAAAAAGACCCATAAGACCCCCTTTCGAAATAAATTGGTACACTCATCCATAAAAGAAAGGTACCCCCCTGATCGAGAGATCTAAAGCCTCATGCTATTTAGTTATGGTAACACTGGCCCTGAACCATCGACGGCACGTAAGTGGGTGGGGACTGTGGATTGTGGGAGGGAGTAGGGAGCTGTTCTGAACGAAGCAATGCTTCACTTCCCATTGAAAATCGTTTTGCCAGCTCTCTCTCTCTCACTCTCACTCTCTCTCTCTCTTCTCTGATCCCTTGACTGATTTGATAAATATGATATACAAAATAATATATTACGCATATCTCACACCTAACGTAATGGTGGTGAAGGGATTAATCGCGTAGGCCTATCACACTTGTTTATTTTTTTTGCATGCTTTATTTCACAATTGTGCTTCTTCCCAGATAAAATTATACTGTCCCGCTTGCATATCAATTACCTAATTATTGGCTTTCCTTTACACCTGCCAAACCTTACAAACGGGCCCAAACTTCCCCAGGTGGCCTAAACACGTATCACACTTGTTCATCTGGTCTTACTCAACTATCCCGCATTTGGAGTTGATCATGTCGGCCTCGAGATGGCGTGCGTGCGGGTACAGTCACGTTCAAAAGGTGGGGCCTGACTCTTTAAGGGGGGATGGGCCGGTTTTCTGGACCACTTTCTCCCTCATGTTTAGCCCCATATTTGTCAGATGTTAAGATGTTTGACCCATTAGTTAGTCGATATTAAGACCTTTCGCCCCATTTCGTCGTCAATATTTAGACCTTTCGTGCTATTTAGGTGTCGATCTTTTCCCTGGCGAACGATAGTGAGCCTGTAATGTTGGAAGAACCGGCCTTCGGCCGGGAAATTTTTCTACCGAAAAATGTACAAATTAATCTACAAGGGGGATCTAATGGATGTTTTTTCTAATTTTGATGGAGGTCTAGGGAGGAAACTAGAAAAATAATTAATACATGAAAAAATCGCCCAAAAAGTGAACCATCCCCCCTAATGTCAACTTTGGTTATTGTGTTATTTGTTTATTTATTTGTTTAACATATACTGTAGATATTTGTTTAAATTTCCTCCCTAGGTCTACATTAAACTTAATATATTACCCTCGAGACCCCCATTCGAGATATATTTGTGCATTTTTTCGGTAGAAAAATGCCCGGGCCGAACACCAATCCCTCCTATCGTTAGCCAGGGAAAATAACGACACCTAAATGGCACGAAAGGTAATACAATCGCCAAGCAAATGGGCAAATTATTTAATATCTAAAAAAAAAATGTAGCTAAGCATGAGGGAGAAGGGGGCCCGGAACACTCACCTCCAACCCCCCAGCCCCACCCCTTCCCCTTAACTAACACAGAAAAAGTAATTATATCCTAGACTTATCGGCAAATATTGTTGGTCTTAGTTTATTTTAATTTGGCATCCACTGAGAAGGCCAGTAAAGACAACTGAAAGGGTATTATGGAGTATTTACATTATCCCATTATAGGTTTACTGCATTAGTTTAACATTATCACCTTAATTGGATATCCGTCAACTTATGTTTTATATCAAGGGAAAACAGAAAGATCAAATTGTGAAGGTTGGACCTCGAGTTTGTTTACCATGGATTAGGATGACAGATTAGTGGTCCTCTTTAACGGGAGATATCCACTCGAGGGATTTTTTTCTTTACCCCTTTCTCTCTCATGTTTAGCCCCATTGCTTTTGAGATTTTAAGACGTTCGCCCCATTAGTTTGACGATTTTAAGAACTTTCACCCCATTTATGTCACTTTTAAGACATTTCGTCCAATTTAGGTGTCGATCTTTCCTGGCGAGCGATAGCGAGCCTGTAATTTAAGAGGAACCGGCCTTCGGCCGGGACATTTTTCTACCGAAAAATTTACAAATTTATCTTGAAAGGGGGTCATGGGGGTGTAATTTCAAGCTTGATGGAAGTCTAGGAAACACACTAAAAACCTCCCCTTAACGTGCAGGAATATTGTTAATGGAAGGGGGTGAGGGGGGTAGTTTGCTCCCTAGACTATAATATATTATATAATAAATAATAAATAATAATAATAACAATAATCCAAGACCCCTTCATGATAAATGTGCATACATTTCGGTAGATAATCATCCCGGACGAAGATAATTTCCTCCTAAATTACAGGCTCGCTATCGCTAGGTAGGACAAAATATTGACACCTAAATGGCAAGAAAGATCATAGTATTGGCAAAATATGGGGCGAAAGGTCTTAAAATCGCCAAACTAATGGGGCGAACGTCTTAAAATCTCACAACTAATGGAGCTAAACATGAGGGAGAAGGGGGTCCAGAAAAAAAAGCAAAAGAATACCCATAGTAAGGTGCAGTGCTAAGTTAACCACCCCGGTATATTTGGTCAGCCATAAAACACATAGGTAAAGGTGGATTTATACGTTTGTTTATTCCGCAATTCGTATCTGGCAGTTGTTATTATTATTATAACTATTATCATTAATCCTTACAAGATCCTATTGCGCACTTCTGTTCTGTCTTCTTACTATTATTAGACGATTTTACTCAGATTAAGAAGGGTTTATGGAAGTCAGAAGGTTAATTGAGATCGCCTTTACCCACATAATTCCCACGGATCCTTCCTGAACTGTATAAAATCGCTTAGTGATAGCTAGAATAAACTGTCATAACGCGTCATTATCCTCAAAGGGTTGTAACACACTATTGCCCACACTTTACTTGGCAATAGTCCTTAACAGGTTGGATATGGCAGCCTCTGATATATTCTTTATTATATGATTTAACGGGAGGCAGACCGTTTTCTGGAACCCCTTCTCCCTAATGTTTAGCCCCACTAGTTTTGAGATTATAAGATGTTCGGGCCATTAGTTTGGTGATTTTAACACCTTTAGCTCCATTTCGTTGTCAATTTTAAGACCTTTCGTGCCACTTAGGTGTCGATTATTTCCTGGCGAGCGATAGCGAGCCTGCAATTTTAAGAGGAACCGGCCTTCGGCCGGGAAATTTTTCTACCGAAAAATTTACAAATATATCTTGAAGGGGGGTCTAGGGGGGTGTTTTTCTAAGCTTGATGGATGTCTAGGGAGGAAACTAAAAACATATATGAATAAATGAATCAATAGACCAAACAAACGGCCAGTGTCCCTTTAATTTTCCTATAATGATTTACTTTCAGTCTAGCTGCCGATACCAGTGCCACATGTTGTCGAAATAATGTTGAGGATCAGGAATTGCAGGGTAAAGTAAATCTGCGTTTAGTACTGGTGAGTGTTGCAAGGCAGAAAGTGCAGAATTTATGTTGGATATGCATGCAATAACCATATGGTGCACTTGTCTTTGCCTCTCCATTCATTTCTCATGCCCAGTTAAAGAGAGTATTGCAATCATAATACAATGAATAGAATACAAAGAATAACATCATATCAATACTATTTTCAGACTGTACCATGGATTATTAAGAAAAAAAAAAGTAGGGGTCACTTTTACTGGAGCCTATTGTAATTGTTCTAACCTTTACAAAACTAATCACATCTTCACGATTATAGCACCCACCCACACACACACACACACACACACACACATACACACATACACAACCCCCCCCCCCCACACACATGTACAGTTATCCACATAAGTTTTGTTCCTCTCCTAAATCTTCTACATAGAAATACAATACGCATGATTGAATTACGAGTCCATAGTTTCTTAGGCAGTGGTTAACTCATCTGATTAGTCAACTGATAATGAAAAGAAACCACACTCGCAATTCAGTCACACTATTTTACTGTCATGCATAAGATCACGACGAGGAACATAACTTATGTGAGCAACTGTACAATGATGACCGATATTCTAACCCAACCTTAGGAAGACTCTATCAAACAATATGACACTACGCTCAGAGAATACACATATCTCTGTTAAGAGAGCCCACCTCGCGTTTTTTATCGTTCTCTCCCTCTCTCTTTGGCTTGTATCCATTCGGCCCCATTCAGCCTACTGTTTTAAGACGTTTACCCCCATTCAGGTATCAATATTTTCCTGGCGAGCGGTAGCGAACCAGCATATATATATGTTTGTTTTGACAGCAAGCTAAATTTGTACAATTTTCGATAGAAAATTTCTCCGGCAAAGCCGGATTTCTCCATACAATGATGGCTCGCAATCGCTCGCCAGGAAAAAATCGACACCTAGATGGGGATACACGTCTTAAAACAGTAGACTGAATGGGGCCGAATGGATACAAGCCAGGGAAAGAGAGAAAAGGAGATAAAGATAAAAAAAAACGGTGACCCCCCTTAATATAACCACTGATCCACGACACAGAAAAGATGCATACACAGTCAGTATCAACAGAAAGACATATTATTACTGATATCCTCCTTATTATTAGGGGTTCGTCCCCTACGGGGAACCCCTATTGTAATCATTAAACCCGGTTTTTCATCCAAATTCTTCTTATGCGCCGGTTTCGACGCAATAACTCCAGAACCGCTTTTTGGATCGGGATCAAACTTTCACAAGAGGTGCGTTTTTGTATTGGGCAACTTTTGATATGCTAAACATCCGGCATGGCGGCCAAACAGGTCCGTGGCAGCCGATTTCCCGAAAAACTTGACGCCTAAATACCGTCTCTCCCACTCATAGGAAACGACTGGGCTTTGGCATACGGACTCCCCTACTAATGCTCCGCAAATGTTATAGAGAAGGTTTTGCTTTTGCACGTGGGTTTTTTTCCGGCAATCTTGAAAAAACCTCGAATTCCACTTAAAATTCCACATCTTGAAAACTACGCTGATGATCAAAGCCATGATTGCGTAGTTGGGTGAGGCTCGCGATTCCGAACGTTTTGATAACAAAAGAATATAAATGGGTGGAATAGTTTGGCCGCAGCATTGAAAACTGTCTATTCTTAAATGACTGTAAAACCGCATTCGCTACCCACACAAAGTTTAGCGTCTACAGTCTATAGGCTTCCACGCATCCCCCAGTTTTGCTCAATAACATAATCTCTTTATTATTCAGATCTATTATTTTTTTTGTATTTAACTCTCTCAAAACAGTTCAAGTCCCTACGAATTCCAGCAATTATTTAGCCAACCTACCTATACATACCTACCCTACCAAATAATAATGATAATTCAAATTTATTTTTGGTGAATGACAGAATATTGGCTAAGGTTTTTAACAATTCCTCCCTTTGCCATGCTTTGTTTAATAACAATGATATGGACCTTTAAAGTTTTGGCAATTGCCTGTGTGACTTACCCTGCCCTTCCTTCCTACCTCCCTCCTCCCTCATATCTAGCAAATGTATCAACAACCACTCTAGTGAACTTTCGGTATTTAGTTTATTCAGCTTAATACTATTTATCCACATAAAATAGAAACCTATCACGATTTTTGTCTAATACAACCATAGACAGTGCTATTACATATTATTTGAACATGATGTCGAATTTAGCAGTTGCTGTTTACCTTGAACAGTAATGACAGAACCGAAAGCTTCTCTTGCCGTGTAGTACTCAAAGAAAGCAGGGTTACTTAAGCCGGCCCATACCGAACTGTTACCAAGTCAGAGATTCAGAGGTAACTTTCACAATGCACAACTTCACAATGCAGACTTCAATATACCACTAAATCATACAAATATCACTACAAAAAATATAGGAAAATATTATATTAATGTCCTAGGTATTTGAAATTATGCAAATGAGTAAAATGCATTATGATATAATGATAATGGTATTGATTAGTATCTGGCAACAGTGTTGCACTATAATTTTCTGAACGTATGCGAACTTCGGAGTATTTAACCCATTAATATACACATCTATCACTATTTATATTTAATACAACCATACACAGTGCTATTACATATTATTTGAACATAATATAGGATGGTCTTTCCTTTAAACCATTTTCTATATCTATTCACGAAAAATATAGGCCTAGCCTAGGCAGGGCTACCGGTAGGTACGAATTTAGCAGTTCGAATTTTCATTGAGAGTGGGATTAGGCCTAGGCCTAGCCTAGGGCTTAACATGGGATACTGTTTGGGGGTTGGGAATAGGCTCAGGCTGCTTTAGGCCTAATTAGGTAAAAATAGTCAAATCGAGACAATTGCACAGCCAACATTTAGCCAACAATAGTCTATTTATAGGCTACCTTTCATTACTGCAGTTAAGCACAACCTTATTTTACAATGGAAAATAATGCATGAGGAGGGCTGGGTAGGCCTATTAGTATTTTGTGAAATAACTTAAATTAGGTTAGGCTATAGCCTAGTATACTTCATTAGGTTATTAGGCCTATGAGAAAACAGGCCTAGGCCTAGCTTAATTTTATTTCACTGCTCAACATATTTTTGTTTGTTTTTGCTGTTGAGCTCTGCATATATTCAGGTAGGCTTGGGTTTTAGTAAAATTGCATTAGGCTAGGCTACATATTTTTACTTCTATTGGAAAGCACAGGCCTACACAATAGTACACATGTTAAAGAATTTAGCCTAGCCTACCACAATTTAGCCTAGACTGAAAGAACAAACAAAAATAGGCTAGGCTAATTGCAGCTAAATAATTTAGCCTAGCCTCCACAATTTAGCCTAGACTGAAAAAACAAACAAAAATAGGCTAATTGCAGTTTTGGTTAGAGTTGTAGTTGTGGGCATACCAAAAGCTTTGTTTATGTAGCCTAGTCGCACGTTCGCAGTTAGGCCTAAATTTGCTTCTAATTTAACTGCTGGGGTAAAGCAGGGTGTCAAACCGAAGCAATTTTGTGTGGAGACTCGAATGAATATGAGAAGGAATACAAGAAAATTAACTTGGAATAGCATTGTTTTGGCCACTTTATCACTTCCAAAGACAATTTAAACTATAAACCATAATTTTATCTTTATATAGGCCTATACAATAATAAAGACAACAAATATTGGACTCGGCTCTCGTTTGACACCCTGGGGTAAAGTAAAGCCACCCTCAATCCGCCGGCCGGTAACAAAACAATTTACCCAACGCCTGGCCGTGGGATACAATAATGGGTTGAGGGGGCTTTATCCCCCTATGACTTATTGTCATCATATATATCACCAGCAGGGGCAAATAACCACAGTCAAATTAGACGTGAATGTAACTGCGAGCGTGCGACTATGTAAATAAAGGGGACGATAGACCCGCTAACACAACTCTTAACGCATTTTTTCCTAATGTATCAGATTTTTTTATATTTATGACCTCAACAGTTGAAAGATGACAATTTTATGGTTTATTTTATACAAAAACATTTGCTTTGTAACTTAGATACTCATATTTATGCTTATAATTGCAGTACGAGTGGGGTTTTTCTTTTTATATGTAGGCCTAGGCTAAACAAATGTTAGTTTTTGTTTTATAGGCTAAACTAGGCTGAATTTATGCTAATAAATATTAATTGGAGGGAGCAAATCTGTCAAGACATAGCCTAGATGTGGAAATTTACAGCCAATTTGCTCTAGCCCTTTTTGAGATACAGAGGTTAGAGATCGTTGGATACAATAATATGTTGAGGGGGTCAATCACCCCCCATGACATATTGTCATAATCATATATATTGGCAGCAAGGGGCAAATAGCCTAGGCCTAGCCTAACTAAAACAAAAATCGCCGTAAAAATAGACGCGAACTTATATTAACTACGGCGATCGACCATTGCCCGCACCGGCCGTCCCCCGGTTATTGTTGAGGTCCTAAGGAACCGTATGACTTTGACGAGCTCTTCCCTCCGCAGTCTCCGCATCCCATGTATCGTCGTACGGTACCTCTTCCCCTCCACATCCTACATCTGATCGTCCTACATATGCCTCCTAAGCCTCGCCTCGTCCCGTCACTGAGCATGTGGATGGGCGTCCCTTTCTGGCTTCAAAGATGGATTCCTTCCGACAGCTCCTACTGGATTGTCTGGGGTTGGTTGATAAGGGCACCTCGCTTCAAGACATTGCTCTGGCCCTAGTACCGCGGGTTGTAGGTCTCTGGTTCGCCACCTGATGACCTGCTATTGGGTTGTTGCCTTTACAGTGTTACGGTTCTACGAATGACCTAGAGTGAAAGTGACACGGTGGTGAATTTTAACCTTAACTATAAAGTAATTTAATTGTGACATAGATTCTCCGCGACTACCGTAGGGCCGGAGCGGGCGAGTATTCGCCTGAGGTTGCCCTTAACCCCCAAGACAAGACAAGACAAAATTCTAGTGCTGGTTTTACTCAGATTTTGTGAGTTTTAATTTAGCCTAGCCTAGGCCTAAGAGTTCAGAAGATTTGCAAAATGTACCCCATACTAGCCTACCCATAGCCTAATAGGCCTAGTGATTCTTTTTTGGCAGACCACCCACAAATTTTCATATAGCCTAGGCCTAGGCTAGCCTAAGTTCTGGAATGCATGTTGGAATAGCCTTCCTATAAACTGTAGGCTAGGCTACTTCCTTTTAATTTAAGTTTGATTTTTTGTAAAAATCTATTAGGCCTAGACCAGGGCAGGAAAGTAACATTTAAAATGACGTGTAAAATGTCGCCCATAAACGGCGGGCCGCTATGTTATTGTAATTTGGGAGCTTATTTCGTCTGTTAATTGACTTTCTCCTTAATTGGGGATCCTATGAATTAGCACAGATGATGATGACTTACCGTACATCATAATACGTGACGGGCCGACGTGGGGGGGCAGAGCCGCAGAGACCCCCTCAACATATTTTGTGTCCCACAGTAACTTTTAATGGGATGGATGTAGTTACCGGGTGTACGGTCGTCATGTTTACATAGGGCGATCGCCGCGGTTAACTTCGCGTCTATTTTGACGGCGATTTTTTTCGGCATATTTCATTTTATTCACTTCCTTTTATATTTAGGCTATAATCTAGCTTTGGCACGACAATAACCCTAACCTAGTCTTTCTTAAAGATTCTTCTAATCTTCCAGTAGCCTATAGCCTAATTTAGGTCATTTTTAAAGGCACACAATTAAATGGTTGGTATTTTAAACGACACTACTGCAGCATTATGAGAACAATTTATTAGAGATAATAGGCAACAATAGATTCGCCATATTTTTCTCCATAGGCTATAGTCCGCATGGAGGATTTTCGTTATCGACAAATTGAAAAAATTCCCACTTCACAGACAAAATAGACAAATACACCAAAAATTGGGGTGTGGGGGCGGCAGCCCCCACCCATAATAGCCTACTATAATAGGTTAGGTAAGGTTGTTAGGTTAGGCTAGGCTAATGTCCTTTCAAAGTGGTATAGGCCTAGTAAACACTAGGATAGCCTATACCTGGTCAAGGTAAGTCCTGCTGTAGTCAACTTGAATGCTACCTTAAATTGTAATATTAGACTAGGCCTAGCCTATAGATAAAATAGCCTAGCCTACTTATTTATTGTAGCCTATAATATAGGTCTAGTCGGGTAGAATGTAGAGTTCGGGTGTACCGCCACCATTGTTTACACTGCGGAGAGCGGCGACGGAAGCTTGCCATCATGTTCCCGTCCATTTTGAATGCCGTTGGATACGATAATATGTTGAGGGGGCAAACACCCCCCATGACATATTGTCATCATCATATAATTTGCCAGCAGGGGGCAAAGAGGCCTAACCAAAAAAAATCGTCGTCAAAAACTCAAAATAAATGGGAACTTACAGTAACTGCGGCGATCGACCATGTAAACATGACGGCGGCGGCGGCGGTGGACGCTTGCGATCATGTTCCCGTCTATTTTGACTGCCATTGGATACAATAATATGTTGAGGGGAGGGCTTTGCGGCAATTTTTTTGGTTGTTTGCCCCCTACTGGCAAAATATATGATGATGACAACACGTCATGGGGGCAAAGCCCCCCTCAACATATTATTGTATCCAATGGCATTCAAAATAGACGGGAACATTATCGCAAGTGTCCGACGCTGACACCGCCGCCGTCATGTTTACATACCAGTATGTCGATCACCGTGGTTAAAGGCTGGTTCACACATAGCCGAGTCGGTCCGCGAGTCCAACACGAGTCACACTCGTCGATTATCGCCGTCGCTGGAGGCTGAGTCGGCCGCGAGTAGCAATTGCTCCCGAGTCAAGGAGAGTGTAACACAAGTTAACTCGAGTTAATACGAGTCAACACGTGTTCATGCAAGAGTCTGTACGAGTAACTGAGAGTCAAAACGAGGGTAACACGAACCCAACACGAGTGTCAAAAATTTGAAAAATAATGGCCACATTCCAGGGCACGTAAACAAAGAGTATGGACGAGTCTAACACGAGTCAACGCGATTGTTACACGGATCAACACAATTGTTATACGGATCAACGCGTTGACTCTCGTTGGATCTCTGTTGCACACGTGTTGACTCGTGTTACATCCGTATAAACTCGTGTAAACTCTCGTTGATTCGTCCTACATTTTTGAAATAACGGTATTTCAAATGACACTTGCTTTTTCGTGATACACTCGTGTTTTTTTCTCAGTGGATCGTGTTTACTCTTGTTTACTCGTGTTTTCACTCGTGTTTGAAACGTGTAAACTCTAGCATCATGGGGGCACCAAATTTTGGCACTCACATTCATGCTTTCTACTCTTGTTGATACGTGTTGCATGTGTGTTACATACGTGTTGTTGCGTGTAGACACGTGTTGCTTCGTCAACGTCGAAATGATGATGAAAAGCGACGAATCACCAAAGAGTGTTACACGGGTTTACACGAGTCAACACGAGTTAACACGAATAACGAAGAGTTATTCAGAGTCAAACACGAGTTAACACGTATGTACACGAGTCTACACGTATTTAGGCCACACTCGTGGGTACTCGCCACGGGGCCCAAATATTTCATGCATGCATGAAATTTTTGGACCCCGTGGCGAGTACCCACGAGTGTGTCGAGTAAACAAAGATTATACACGAGCGTAGCACGAGTCTATACGAGTGTTGAGGAGTATCGACGAGTCATTGCTGAATAGCAAAATTTCATCACTCATGTTGGACTCGCGCACCGACTCGGCTATGTGTGAACCAGCCTTTAGTTCGCGTCTATTTTGAAGGCGTTTTTTTCGGTTATTTGCCTCCTGTTGGCAATATATATGATGATGACAATATGTCATGGGGGGGTGACCCCCCTCAACCTATTATTGTATCCAAAAGTAGTCAAATAGACGGGAACATGATGGCCAGCGTCCGCCGCCGCTCCGCGTAGTGTAAACAAGGCTGGCGGTACACCCGAACTCTACATTCTACCCCACTAATTTTCCAACTAGCATAACCGATGATTATCAATGATCAATCCCAGTCAGAAACGTCCATGCTTCCCTCCCATAAGTCAATGTCGGGATTACCACACTGTCATGCAAGGACTTCTTTACTTCCATGCTGACCACCCTATTTCTTCTTACTACTTTCAGAGTTCCTACAACGCTCTTCCCCTGTTACACTTTCTCCCACACTTTTTCATCCATAGGCCTACTCACATCTTTACTCAACACACCGCCCAAATACTTAAATGAGCTGACATTCTTCATAGCCGTTCAACCTCACTTCACACTCTATGGTTGCACCCCTTTCAAAGACCATAATATTGCTCTTCCTAGCATTTACCTCCAGATTCCGTTTTTCACACACTGTTCCAAACATATTTACCTGACCCTGCAACTCCCATTCACTATCGCTCATCAGAACTGTGTTGTCAGCAACAGTAGTACCGGTACTGTACTATTGAGGCAACTTCCACTCGTTTCCTTCCCTTACCAGCGGTACACCAACATCGGCTGCTCTTCCTTGTATTTCATTCATGACTCCATCCATATACTGTACCGGTATATATTGAACAACCATGGGGACATCACACACACCCTTGCTTTAACCCAACATTCAGATTAAAGAACTCGCTCTGTTAATTATCCACACATACTGACATCTTTGCACCCTCATACATGCTCTTCATTGCTTTCAGCAACTTGTCATCTACTCCGTATATTCTCAGTAACGGTACTTTCCACATACCTTCTCTATCAATTCTGTCATAGGCCTTCTCCAACTCCATAAATGCAGCATACAACTTTTGTCGCTTCTCCAGATATTTCTCCACAACACATTTCCGGGCAAAAATCTGAGCTACACATCCTCTTCCCTTCCTAAGATGACTGCAGGTATGCTAACCGTTTCCCCAGCAATACTGACTGAAAATGCCCAATTATATTGTATGTCCTCTTCAGATATATCTAAAATATGTAAAATTACACCAAATACCACTACAGTAGCACTGAAATCAATAAAACTCACTAACAGGATAAATAAATGGAAGAAATACTCCAAAAGATTAATATGTTAACCCTTTACCCAGCAATACTGACTGAAAATGCCTAAATAGATTGCATGTGCTCTTCAGATTTATACATACATACGTACATAACATTTTAAGACTGAGTGCTCCACACAGATGTGCAGTTTCAGTCTCTTTTCCTAATGGCGGCGTTCCAGGCAACCCTGTTAAGGGATGCTTTACTTGTCAAGTTTTTGGATTTGAGATCGGCACGTATAGTCCGATCCCAGGTCTTACTCGGTCCACCCCTTGGTGCAGCTCCCTCCACAATCGCAGACCTGCAGCTTTTCACCCAATTTTGTTCATCCATTCTCTCCACATGTCCATACCATCCCAGTTTACTTGTACGCATCTCCTCGCTAATACTCTTTATACCTAAACGTCTCTTCAGCTCATCATTTGTTATTCTGTTGACATCCTTTATCTGAAATATGTAAAATTACACCAATTACCAACTACATTACCAAAAATTTTAATAAAGTACACTAACAGGATAAAGAAAATGTAAGAAATAGCCCTAAAGATGAATTTATCTATCTATCTATTGACGGACGCCTTGATCCCCGAAGGATTGGCCACGAACGAAACACCCCTATGCACCTCTGTCCCCAGTCAGTCGACGCCCCTCCTCCCATCCAGCACCGCTTTCACGCATATACTTCTTAACTCCATCCTTCCACCTCTCTCTCGGTTTATTTCTCCCTCTGTCCTTCCACCTCACTCGTACACTCTCATAGTCATTCTCTCGCTTCCCATACGTTCCACATGGCCGAACCATCTCAAGGTGTTCTTTTTCGCACTTTCCAGTACATTCACACCACACCTCTCTCGTACTTCCTCATTCGTCTGTCTATCCCTCCATGTAACTCTGCACACACTTCTCAAGTAACTCATTTCCATCCCTTTCACTCTTAGTTTGAATCTCTCCAACAACGTCCATGCTTCGCTTCCGTAAGTCAGTGTCGGGATTACCACACTGTCATGCAAGGACTTCTTCAGTTCCATGCTGACCACCCTATTTCATGTTACTGCTTTCAGCATTCCTACAACCCTCTTCCCCTGTTGCACCCTCTCCCACACTTCTTCATCCATACTCCCATCTTTACTCTGTACACTGCCAAGATACTTAAATGAGCTGACAATCTCCATAGCCTGACCGTTCAACTTCACCTCACACTCTGTGGCTTCACCCCTTTCGAAGACCATAACCTTGCTCTTCCCCGCATTTACCTTCAGATTTCATTTTTCGCACACTGTTCCAAACATATTTACCAGACCCTGCAACTCCCATTCATATCATCAGCAAACAGCAGTACACAAACATTCACTGCTCTTCCTTGTATTTCTTTTATGACTCCATCCATATACTGTATATATAGAACAACCATCGGGACATCACACACCCTTGCTTTACCAAACAATCAGATCAAAGAACTCCCTCTGTTCATTCTTCACACGTACTGATACCTTTGCACTCTCATACATACTCTTCACTGCTTTCAGCAACTTGCCATCTACTCCATATATTCTCAGTACTTTCCACATACCTTCTCTATCAACTCTGTCATTTCACTCGTTGCCTTCCTTTATTAGTGGTACACCAACATCCACTGCTCATCCTTGCATTTCTTTTATGACTCCATCCATATACAGTACAGTATATATTGAACAACCACGGGGACATCACACACCCTTTCTTTAACCCAAAATTCAGATCAAAGAACTCGCTCTGTTCATTCTCAACACATACTGACACCTTTGCACCCTCATACATGCTTTTCACTGCTTTCAGCAACTTGCTATCTGCTCCGTATACTCCAAGTACTTTCTACATACCGGTACCTTCTCTATCAACTCTGTCATAGGCCTTCTCCAAGTCCATGAAGGCAGCATACAACTTTTGTCCCTTCTCAAGATATTTCTTCACAACATATTTCAGGGCAAAGATCTGAGCTACACATCCTCTTCCCTTCCTATTATGAATACTGTATGTTAACCGTTTCCCCAGCAATACTGACTGAAAATGCCCAAATATATTGCATGTGCTCTTCTGATTTATCTAAGATATGTAAAATTATACCAAATACCAACTACATTAGCACAAAACTCAATCAATCACAGAAACAGGATAAAAACATAGAATAAATACCCCAAAAGATGAATATGTTAACCCTTTCCCCAGCAATACTTACTAAACATGCACAAATAAATTGCATGTGCTCTTCAGATTTAGCTGAAATATGTAAAATTACACCAAATACTAACTACATTAGCACAAAAATCAATCAAGCACTTTAACAGGATAAATAAAATGGAAGAAATAGCCCAAAAATGAATTTATCTATAGCCTACCGGTATATATTGCCGTACACCTTGATCCCCGAAGGGGTGACCATGAACAAAAACGCCTGCGTATTTCAAGCTCGCTTGAGTTATCACTCGATCGTCTTTTAGAGCTTTTTGGCCCGGGGTGATTACCACACCATCGCGTCATAAGGAGTTTGAGGGGGTTAAATTGCTAGATACATAGAGGAAGAGGAATGCCAAGTAAAGCTAAACAAAAATATATAAGATATTTTTAACATGAGGTTGCTTATAATAATTTGTACCTCTGCAGTTTCTCCATGGCTAACGAAAAAGGTCACATTCCTAAGAAGCCCCAACCAAAAAGGCCAAGCTTCTGTACAGAAAAAATGCCACACCATTACCCTTATGGTGACCCTATCAAATAATCAAAACAACCACACTTCTTAACCCAATTCCGGCGCGGCCCCTCATATGACGGAGACGATTTTCCGGCTATTTTGTAGCCTGTGAGCCAGGCCAGCTTTTGCAAGCAGCACGGATGGACGTCAGCCAGAGCCTACAGGCCCCGCCACGACACTGAGGTTTGTGTGAGAGAGAGCTCACTTATGTGCAGCGTCACACATAGCGAAAACAGAAAATAATTGGTAATTTTTAGCGATTTTGCCTATCGGATTTGGTAATTTTTAGCAATTTTGCCCTTCGTTTGCAAGATCTTTCAGGGAAAACCAGACGTCGTACAGGGATGATTCAGGAGTAATTTGAAAGCTATTACCGTGCTTTCACGAATACATAATTGTATTACGCTCTGGCTTTTGCTTATGCATGAAAATGAGCAGGGAATGAAGGCAATTTCGGGCAATTATGCCTACTCGTACAGGAGTCCTTGGAGCGGCTTCGGTCGCGCCGGGAATTTCCACACCTCTCACACCACACACACACATCACACAGTTTTTCCTACACCGAGAAATGACTCTCCGGCTGTCATTTCTCGAAGACTTCTTCTAGCCGGAGACATTGAGAGCAACCCAGGACCCACCTACACATACATATGTCCAACTTGCTTAAAACCCATCACTTCGAGTCGCCACACTAAGGGTTCAGTTCTCTGCAATTCATGCAGGAACTGGACCTACTTCACCTGCACAACACTTGCCTCGAAGAAACACTACACGAACACCTGGACCTGTTCCTCATGCCCCTCCCTCTCCCAGTCAAATCCCTCGCCTAAAACCGGTCCACCTCTCCTCCCCAACCCACCTAACCTTCCCATATCATCCACTCCCCCCCCTAAAACCCATCCACCTCTCCTCCCTAACCCACCTAACCTTCCCATACCATCTGCATCCTCAACTCAACACACCACACCCCATCCTAATCCATTCCATCCCCCATCTCCTGCTCCCCAATCCCCACCCCCACCTCACCCCTCCCAACCCACAGCCCCTCCCTCACCCCATCCTCGTGCAGCAGCACCCAACATACATCGTGCACATAACATTAACATTCTCCAATTGAACATAGATGGCATCAACACAAAGAAACACGAACTCTCACTTCATCAAACAACACAACATACACATTGCCATCTTACAAGAAACAAAACTCCGCACAACACAAAAAATACCCACATTTCATGATTTCATCACCATCAGACAAGACCGGGCTGTCGGCGGAGGCGGTGGACTCATCACCCTGGTACACAAAGAAATATCATGCATAGTTACCAGTGTACAAACCAAATCCCTCCCCCCCCAAATTATATCACAACAGAAATACAATCAATTAAAATACGCACTGGCAACAACTCCAACATAACCATCATAAACACATACATCCCTCCCCAAACATCCCCTAGAGTACCAAATGAATACAGACCACACTTACAACACATCACAAACACCCCACACGTCATCCTGGGTGGTGACTTCAACGCCAAGACGTCGGCCTGGTTTGTCGACAACCCCGACACAGACAGAGGGCTGGTGCTACAAAACCAAACTGATAACCTCATCATCCTTAACGACATCCATCAACATACCCATATTCCTCACCAAGCCCTCTATAACCCATCATCTCCAGACATCACCTTTTGCTCACCAGAACTCGCCCCCACAACATCCTGGAGGGTGGTCAGAACCTTAGGCTCTGACCACCTCCCGATCATTATCACCACCAAAACCAGACTCACCTCCAGCTAGCCACAAACACACATACACCAATTATAAAAGAGCTAACTGGGAAGCATTCACAAATGAGACAGAACAACACTTCACAACTTTAAACAGTACACCCATCACTAACATCAACAATGCTGTACACATACTCAATAAAACTATCCAAAACGCTGACAAGAAACACATTCCAAGAGGAAACAGAAAAAGACACAACCCCAACTTCACACCAGAAATTCAAAACCTCATCAGACAACGCGACATACTGAAACACTCCCCAGCACCCCACACACAAGACATCACACAACAAATCCAAGCACTCAACACCCAAACTAACAACAAAATACAAGAACAACAAAAACTAAATTGGAATAACTTCCTACAAACACTTGATCACAAAACAAACCCCCAAAAACTCTACAAAACACTAAACAGCACGACGTGTCATCCGACGTAAGAGACAATTCCCCACAGACCCTGACTATACACCCTTCACCAATCACCAGACAAAGTATATCATCAACAATCTCAAGCACTCACCCGCTTGTGGCCTAGACAACATAAGCAACATACACCTCAGACACCTGGGACCACAAGGCATACAAGCACTCACTAACATATCAAACTACAGTTATTCACATAACACAATACCAGACATTTGGAAGCATGGTATCATCACCACATTCCCCAAACCCAACAAAGACCCCACGCTACCCTCCTCGCACCGCCCCATCACACTCCTTTGCTCCCCCTCCAAAGTCATGGAACGCCTAGTATTACAACTAATTACACCCGACCTACCCCTAGCTCCAACTCAACATGGCTTTAGGCCACTGCACTCCACAAACACTCTTCTCACAGACCTTACACAAAGAGCTTTTGACGGCATCAACTCAGCTAGACCACCACACAGATCACTATTAGCCACACTCGACATTAGTAAAGCCTTCGATGCCATCCCCCGCCACAACCTAACAAACAAAATCTACAACACAAACATGCACAACAACACAAAAAGGTGGCTGGCCAACTTCCTAGCAGGCATATGTGCACACGTATCTTTTGCCGGTCAGTCATCTAAAATCAGAAACTTTCCAAACGGAGTCCCACAAGGATCTGTCCTATCGCCCGCACTCTTCAATCTGTACATGCACGATATAACTACACCCAATACGCCCCAAATAAACTTAGCCTCCTATGCAGATGACATAACACTCACATGCACACACCATGACCCAAAAAGAGCAACAGATCTCCTTCAACCCTATCTCAACACACTACATGGCTGGTGCACTACAAACAGACTTAATCTAGCCCCAGCCAAATCCACCGCAACCCTGCTCACAAGCTGGACAGGAGAACACGAATACATCCCTCAACTCACCATAAACAACACACCCCTAACACATACACACACACAAAATCCTAGGAGTAACATATGATACTCATATGACATTCAAACAGCACACCACAAACATTAAAAAGAAACTGACACCCAGACTTAACGCCCTCAGGTCACTTGCTCACACAAAATTTGGACACAACAAAGAAACTACCACCACAGTATATAAACAATACATAAGATCAGTGATGGTATACGCAAGCCCAGCCTGGGCTTCTAACCTAGCTGAAACACATCATAAGACCTTACAGACTATTCAAAACAAAGCCCTGAAGATCATTACAGGCTGCACAGCTACTGCACCCACAGATCACCTACATCAAGAAACCAAAATCCTCAAAGTCAAAGACCATCTGGACATGAGAGGCACTCAATTCCTGGCAGCAGCCTCCACGAACCAAGACCACCCACTAAACTACATGGCAACACACCCACAGACACCAAGAAATATCAAAACAACACCCAGCACACAGTATCACACACAATTACTGTCCTCTCTCCCTCCCTGCCCACCCCGAACCAACTTCCAGAAGCACATCCGTACTCATATCTCTCGCCGATCCATCCACTCGCTCATAGACAACACGCAGCTGCAAGCACGACCTCCCGAAATCCATCCTTCCGAATCCTCCCTTCCTTGCGAGGACAGAGTCCACCTGGCCAGGCTGAGATGCGGACACCACCCAGCTCTCCTGAGCTATCAGAAGAGACTGGATGACTCCGTTGTCGACGCCTGCCCGGGATGTAACACAGCACCCCATACCATTAAACACATCATAGAAGACTGCATTTCACACAACCACATATGCCAACAACACAATCTACACTCAATGAGAGCTCTGTGAGAAAGCCCGATTGTGGCCATGGCCTTCCTCAGGGACTCGGGGCTGTTCGGCCAGGCAGCTTAGGGAACAACAACAACAACAACAACAACTCGTACAGGATTAATAGCTTTAACCAATATGGTCACACTCCTTAATGGTCTAAGTGGTCATAGCCAAAATGGCTACACTATATTCCTTCTGTACTTTCTCCATGCCCGATAAGATACATGATATTTTGATATATGTGGCACAGCCCTTGTATCCAACACAATACCCTGCGTGCAAGCCCGCTCGAACCCCGCACAACGTTGCTTGCAACTTTAATTATTATTATTATTATTATTATTGTTATTAGTATTCTATTTTTAATTAATTTCAACACAACACCAAACACTTCCAATGAAATTAATGAAAGCATATATGTCATCCTCCAGGATTCGAACCCTGGTTATCACACACAGATTTTTAGACACCTTAACCCTTCCAGCCTGGGTGTCATTTCCTAAGGACACCAAAAAAAAAGGGCCGGTACCCGGATGTCATTTTAAAATCCTTGTGCTTGAAAGCGTGCTTCAAAATTTGTGCGGCCAATTTTTGCATTGTAGGAGCGACCGCAGCGCCACCAAGCCTCAACTACTAGTGTTATCAGTTCGTACGTGGCCACCATAGCGAGTAATACTGAAAAAATGTTTTCCGACGTGTCCGATTCGCTGCAACCTCCCGCGGGCCCCGTGCTACCCCGCTCGCAACTTCAACGCCTGTTGTAACCGAGAAGAAAGCTCAACGAAAGAAAGTTAAGCGTTTGTTGAGTGATAGCGCTATACAGCGACAACTTTTTGATAGTGAAGAGAGCAGTGGCGAAAGCTTGGTGGACAAGGTACAATTCATAAGTGCAAGTGAAGATGACGATTTCGTGGGCTTTGGAGACGACGATAATGTCGATTTATTTGAGGGGGGAGACAGTAGTGATGATCCTGATGTTGAAGTGTTTCAGGAAGGTGCCATTGAGCTTCCGAGTGTGCTAGAACCTAGGCCTACCCCCTCGCCATCTTTGCTAGGTCAGCCTAGGCCTAGCCCTAGCCCTAGCCCAGGACCTTCCCCTTTGCCTGCCCGTACGCCCTTGAAAGTGGGCAAATATTTCTACAAACAATCGTTGGTGAAAAGTGCAGCTAAAAAAGCATGCAGGGCAGCCGCAGAAAAGCATAGGGAAGCTGAAGACAGTGATAATGACGCCGACCCTGGCCTAGCAACCACCCGCATTCCATTGTCCCGACGCCTTGACCCGGGACGCCGCGTGGGTCACCCACAGCCCTCGGCTTCATCTCTCCTTCAGGATGACCAAAGGGCCTCTTCAAGTGGTATTGGTGATGTGCCACAGCCCTCAACACACCGCAGAGCATTATTTGCTGCGGAGAAGCCCTCGGCTCGCCGCAAAAGGAGCCCAACTCTCGAGGCCGAGGCTCCCATTGTTGAAGCTCCCGCAGCCTCCCGCGCCCCACACCGCCGACGTCCGGTCACTTCTTCACCAGAATTGTCTCCTGAAGAGGATGCTGACGACCCCAACATTGCCCCAGATGACGTGATGTCGCCTGAGGAGGAAGAGGAAGAGGAACAGGAACAGGAAGAGGAAGAGGAAGTCCCGACAAGACGAGCGAGAGGGCGAGGTTGTGGACGTGGTCAGTCTGCCGACGCCGCTGCCCCTGGGCGTGGGCGTGGGCGTGCAGGGCGTCCGCGTGGCCAAGGGCGTGTGCCAGGGCGTCCAGGGCGTCCAGGGCGTGTGCCTGCTGCACCTGCACAGCCTCGAGCATCAGCATCCGACCTGTTTGTGTGGACAGATGGGGCTGATTTTGAGCCAGATTGTCCTGCCTTTGACGAGGTACAGATGGGTTCTGGGGTGTCACCAGCATATCCCTGTGGCCCAGATGCTACCCCCAGTGAACTTTTCTGTGGCTTCTATGACAATGAAGTCATGGAATACCTCGTCAAAGAGACAAATCACCACCATGCTATCTGTGCCAACTTTCTTGGGAGGAAGACCAGTGCCAAGATGGTGGCATGGAGAGCTGTCACTGTGGCAGAACTACGTGTTCTTGGCACTCACAATGCTGATGACACATATAAGGAAGCACGTTCTGGCCGACTACTGGATCACTGGCGACATCATAACGACTCCAGCATTTGGCAAATACATGTCCAGGGACAGGTATTTCGACATCCTCTCCTATCTCCACCTGACAAACAACATGGCAGTCCACCTTCCTGACTCATTATGGAAGATCAGGAAGCTGTATGACATGATACGTCATCGGTTCACCACATACCTGATTCCTTTCCAGAAGATGTACCTCGACGAGTCTCTGGTCCTGTTCCGTGGTAGGCTGCACTTCCGACAGTATATCCCGTCCAAGAGACACCGCTTCGGCATCAAGCTCTTCGTCCTCTGCGACTGTTTGACGGGGTACGTGCTGGACTTTATAGTCTACAGCGGCAAGGCTGGAGAAATTGAGACTGACCCCCTCATTGGTTTTGGTGGCGCTGTAGTGAAGAAGATGATGGAGAGGCACTTCAATCAAAACCACATCCTCTACACAGATAATTATTACACGTCACCTCTCCTGACCAAGTACCTCCATGACTGCAAGACCGGAACTGTCGGCACAGTCAAGGGCAAGAGGAAGGGCATACCAGGCTACCCAACCAAGACGAAGAAGGCAGACATCTTCCACAAGAAGAGTGGCCCCATCCTCTCCATCCACTGGCATGACCAGCGCAAGGTCAACCTCCTCACCACATGCCACAAGGCCGAGATGGTCGCCACAGGAAAGGTGGACCGAAGAACCAAGAACCCCGTCCAGAAACCAGCTGCTGTCCTGGATTATAACCTCAACATGCGCCTCGTTGACAAGTCCGACATGCAGATGGGCTTCATCGACTGCCTGCGAACATCGTGCGGGTGGTACAAGAAGTTTATCCTGCATACGGTAGATATGTCGGTCCTCAATGCCTACAACATCTACCGTCAGAGGACTCCAGGAGCCAAGAAGTACAAGTCCCTGCGGAAGTTCCACAAGCAGGTGCTACTTGAGCTCCTGGCTAAACATGCGGCTACACCAGGGAGGCCACTACAAGGACCAGGCCAGCTGGACAGAACGGGGTGTGCTGAATTTTTCAGGAAGCACCAGCTCAACGCCCTTCCTTTCAAAGCACCAGGTAGTAACGTTAGGAGTCAGAAGAGGTGCCATGTGTGCAGCCACACAACTCGCAGACCCCGCAAACCCACAAAAACCACTTGGGAATGCCTCGAGTGTCAAGTTGGACTGTGTGCTGGCACCTGCTTCAACGACTTCCACACTCTAACAAACTTTTGAAGTGGAAGTGACAACAGTGAAAGTGACACTCAAATGTAGGCTAAGAATAATAATATAACTAAGTATAAGTGAAAAGGACACATAAGTAATAATAAGTGCCTTCAATAACAATATGAACAAGTGAAAGTGACACTAAAATTTATATTTCTAACAATAAATAAGTGAAAATGACACTCAATAAGCCTAGGCCAGTCAAAGTGACAGTATAATAATAATAAAACTAAGTATAAGTGAAAGAGACACACACAAGTAATAATAAGTGCCTTCATAACAATATGAATAAGTGACAGTGACACTATATATATTATTAGCTTACCTAACACATAAAAGGGGAAATGACACTACCAATTATCAAAGTCCAGTGAAAGTGACACTATAATCATAATAATAATAATAAAACAAAGTAATAAGCGACAGAGACACAAATAAGTTCATATAAATAACTTTATTGAGTGAAAATAACATAATAACTATAATAAATGACAGAATAACCAATAAAACACTATCAAATCGCTTCCCGGCATAATTGCGGGTGGAGCGACGAGTGCAACTGGGCATCGTAGCCGGGGCCGCGGTTGAGTGTTCGGACGCGCCGAGGTAAATACGCTGCAAAAGTTACCTCCACTTCCATCACCATCACTCCGGAACCAGTTGAGCTAGAGAGCTCTACTCAACGCCATTCTACGCAGCAAGGTAAGGCGCTCATTTCTATATATGTTTGATTAATGTAGGTAATATATTAAGCGAGATTAACCTTAGTTTACTTTTGTTGATATTCGGCCAGATCGCCCGGATACGAGCTCCGTCCTTTGGAGAGCCTGCCCGGGCCAGGAGGGTTAACCATTACACCATCAAGACGGTTAAAGGTTTATGCACACGCCTACAACTTATTATCCATTCTCGAATACTGGATATTAATTATTAGTATTATTAGTATTAGTATTTTTTTGCTCTGCTCCCTAGACCTTTATCAAGCCTAACCAATATAAATAAATAAATAAATAAATAAATACACACCCCCTAGAGCCCTCCTTCTAGAGAGATATGTCCTGCCAAAGGCCGGTTCCTCCCAAATTACAAGATTGCTATCACTCGCCAGGATAAAATCGACACATAAATAGCACGAAAGGTCTTATTATTGACAAAGAAATAGGGCGATAGGTCTTAAAATCGCCAAACTAATGGAGAGAACGTCTTAAAATGTTAATACCAATGGGGCTAAATATGAGGGAGAAGGGAGTCCAGAAAGAAAACTCTCCATAACAAACTGGACATGAAACTGTTCAACACAGATATGAGATATACATCCGAATTCGTAAACATATGGGAAGGAGGTTGATTATCCCATATTGAACACTACTTAGGGAATATTAATTTATGAATGATATAACTCAGATTAGTAAATTTAGCAATATATCTACACCATACATTGATCAGGGCAAATTATAGTACTGTGATAAGGCTTAGGAATAATTGTGTAAATTCAATTAAAGATTCAATCAAATATTCAGTTGTCTTCGTGACAGAGATAAAATTGAAGCAGGATATAAACCGATCATTGATTAGTACTATTGTGAACAGGCTGTATAATTATAAAATTAAGAGATATACAGATTTGAAGATTTGAATGTCCATCAAATGTTCATCTGTAATTTCAATCATTTTTCACCACGAAAAATAGTAAACATAAAACATATAGGAACAATTAATAGCAGTATCCTTGATGAAGTTTACCGCCACATTCAAAAGACATGCCACATTCCTTATTCATCATTTTAACTTTAATTGTCTTTAGCATAAAGAAAAATGTACATAATACAAATTAACACAGTATTTGCATTCAGGCTTTGCTCCGTTGTGTGACCTTATCATTATCATAACGCAGGAGTTTAAGTGTGGCACAAATTTTGAACTTTGCTATACAATATTTTGTTTTCCCTGCTTCCATAATTTCAACTATACCTATCTCGTTAAGAAGAACACACACACACATCATTAATGCATACTAAGTAATCACTCATATTCAATATTTTAGTATCATCGAGGAATATTTTTCTTCCATCAAAACACGGCAAAGAGATGCAACCCGTAATGACCAGCTAGTTAGTGAAGACCCACCATTAATTGCTGAAGAACTCGAGACTAAAGGGTGGTGAAGCATCCATGGTGTCGGTGGCATTTCTTGAGAATCGCTACTGATAGGAATTCAAAACCATATGCAAGGTCAGGCACTTAAGCAATTTTCCTTAACACCTGACCAGTTAACAAATAACAGGATTCTAGCATTCTGTGTCACCATGGAACTCTAACTTTTCAATCCCAAGGCTTTTAAATTCAGACAACCGTGACGTCTGCGGCATCTTCTGCGTCACTGTGGAATACCCATACGAATGATTGATATCGTATCGTTACTCTATACATAATCAGAAAGTGTTGTCAAGTGTGAGCAGGAAACATCCTCCTTTCCCTTGGTGACTTCAGGAATGACTGGCTACTGGGCCGGGCAGTCAGGCCGAGTCATTGTGGGATATCCGTCAGCAATATCAAAATCACTGGCCTCAATTTTACTAATAACGCCGTGATCATAGCGGAGTTACGGGAGGCTCTAATATTGACTATTGAGGCACTTAGTGAGAAGTTGGAGCCACTTGGTCTAAAAGTTTCTTGGACTAAAACTAAAGTACAAGCATTTGGTGACTTGGATACAGCAGTATGGTTCTGGCGAGTACTTCTGGTAGGTGACAACACTGAGTGGAGGAGACCTAGGAGTAGATCGTGTTAATCATTGCTGAGGTAAGTAAATTGATAATGTCGAGAGCTAATTGGAAGCCATACCCAGAGAAATACCCATAATGGGAAGCGGAGAGTAATTGTACGTCATAAACCCCACTTAAGAGGGGTCACCGTTTTTTTTTTTTATCTTTCTCTCCTTTTCTCTCTTTCCCTGGCTTTTATCCATGCGGCCCCATTCAGCCAACTGTTTTAAGACATTTATCCCCATCTAGGTGTCAATTTCTTCCTGGCGAGCGATAGCGAGCCAGCATTGTATGGAGAAATCCGGCTTCGCCGGAGAAATTTTTCTATCGAAAAATGTACAAATATAGCTTGCTGTCAAAACAAAAATATATATCTGCTGGCTCGCTACCGCTCGCCAGGAAAATATTGACACCTGCATGGGGGTAACCGTCTTAAAACAGTAGGCTGAATGGGGCCGAATGGATACAAACCAAAGAGAGAGGGAGAGAAAGAGAAAAAAAGCGAGGTGGGGTCCCTTAATTGATATCAAGGAGGGAAATCTAATTGAAGGTGGGACACAATATCTTGGCTGGACTGTAAATGTTAGGTTCCCAAGCAGTACCCAAGGCATGAAGTGTTCTCAGGGACCGGTTGAGGTTATCAGGAAGGGCGGCCATCCTCACCTCGACTGGCGGAACAACAATATAAATGTGGTGTCTCCCATATTGGTCACGGGCGAGTCTGACACCACAGGGGACCCACGCTCCCATAACACACCCAGGGGAACCCACAGTCATCCCAGGGTATGGCTCGTACGGCCTTACAATCATAATAATAAACATGGGGAAGGCATATCCATTCCCCTTCCCAAATTTCCGAAAGCTTCTACCATAGTCTATTTTTTCCCAGCTGATGGTAACTTGTCATATGTTCATCTTAATTACTTACCTATTACGACAATGTTGTAGCGAAATATGTTGCTAATTATGAAAACTTGGCAATAATATGATGCAGAGACAAATTTGGTTCATATTTTTCCAATAGGTATGGAAAAATCAGCTGCTAAAGGATTCAATGTGCCATCAGCTGGAAATATACCGACGATAGTAAAACGGGTAAGTTATCGTTCATAATAATACAGATGACCGAGGCTATCACCAT
This sequence comes from Paralithodes platypus, assembly GCA_032716605.1. Classification (NCBI taxonomy): domain Eukaryota; kingdom Metazoa; phylum Arthropoda; class Malacostraca; order Decapoda; family Lithodidae; genus Paralithodes; species Paralithodes platypus. Next base: position 12,514,571 of record CM064516.1, read on the forward strand.
TATATAGTACTTACCCTCATCTTTATGGGGGGTCACCGTTTTTTTTTTTTTTATCTTTCCCTCCTTTTCTCTCTTTCCCTGGCTTGTATCCATTCGGCCCCATTCAGCCAACTGTTTTAAGACGTTTATCCCCATCCAGGTATCGATTTTTTCCTGGCGAGCGATAGCGAGCCAGCATTGTATGGAGAAATCCGGCTTCGCCGGAGAAATTTTTCTATCGAAAAATGTAAAAAATTAGCTTGCTGTCAAAACAAAAATATATATGCTGGCTCGCTACCGCTCGCCAGGAAAATATTGACACCTGGATGGGGGTAAACGTTAACAGTAGGCTGAATGGGGCCGAATGGATACAAGCCAAAGAGAGAGGGAGAGAAAGAGAAACAAAGCTAGGTGGGCTCCCTCAAGAACCCGGGCCGCATTCAGAACTCTTGGCAAGGTCTTATTAATGACCTGCAATATTTCAAGAGGAAAAAGAGAACCTTCTTTATTTCAAACTATGGGCGTTAGCTACACAATCACTTATGTGTGGTATAAAGGAAAGGAAATTAGTTTTGACAGTACAAAATAAATAAATAAAACTAATAATGTTATGCTAAAAAAATGCTCCTAAAGTAACCATCCTTCAGTTTAGTCGTCGATACCAATTCCCAATAACTAAGAAATATTGCCAAATTTAAGCTACCCACCAAAAGTATCTTCCAAAGCTTCTAGTGTGACTCAGCATTGAACTCACTCCGGGGACCCCACTGAGAGGTTAGGGTCACCATTAGGAGGATCCAAGGTCTTTACAGTGTTCCTTCATTTGTTTCTCCATCGTCTATTGTCTATTTATGTTCTCTATGGGCAAACTACACGAAACACGATAGACAACGTACATAGGAATAGTTCACCAGATAGTTAAGGGTTTATTTTTATCTTTTTCTCCTCTCCTTTTCTCTCTTTCCTTGGATAATATCCATTCGGCTCCATTCAGCCAATTATTTTAAGACATTTATCCCCATCCAGGTGTCGATTTCTTCCTGGCGAGCGATAGCGAGCCAGCATTGTATGGAGAAATCCGGCTTCGCCGGAGACATTTTTCTATCATAAAATTTACAAATTTAGCTTGCTGTCAAAACAAATATATATATACAGTATATATATATATACAGTATGTGCTGGCTAGTTACCGCTCGCCAGGAAAATATTGACACCTGGATGGAGGTAAACGTCTTAAAATAGTAGGCTGACTGGGGCCGAATGAATACAAGCCAAAGAGAGAGGAAGAGAAAGAGAAAAAAAGCGAGGTGGACTCCCTTAAGAGAAAGCATTATCTCAATATTTCTGTCGTGCCTATGCCCCCAGACAACTTGTATATAATTGTAGACCTGTAAGGACACAAGTGTAAGCCAACGGGTTGCTCAATCAAGCTTAAAAAACACCTCCATGACCCCACTTCAAGATCAATTTTTACATTTTTTGGTAGAGAAATGTCACGGCCAAAGGCCGTTTCCTACTAAATTAAAGGCTCGCTATCGCTCAGCAGGAAAAAATCGGACCTAAATGGCATGAAAGGTCTTAATATTGACAAAGCAATGGGGTGAGAGTTCTTAAAAATCACCAAACTAATGAAGTGAACGTCCTCATAAATATTAGGACTAAGCATAAGGGAGAAAGAGGTCCAGAAAAAAGAATCTCCTTAATAGCACCACCCTTATTCTTATCCAACCCTTGCACTGTACATTACCCCAGTCCAACCCTTAACCCCTTCGCCACGATGACGTAATGTTAATCATAATCTGGCTCTCATTAGACGATTTAATTTATCATATGATATAACTCTAGTCATCAATGGGGTTAGTACGATCTCAATCAACCCTCTGAATAGCATAGGTCCTTCTTAAGCTGCATAACATTGTCCAACTTTAGCCATAATAAAAGGTAAACAGACGTCATGGTGCTGAAGGGGTTAAAACGACCCCTCCTACCCTTCATCACTTAACCCTTTCCTTCCTTCCTTTCTTTCTTTCTTTCTTTCTTTCAGGCATTAATTGCGTTCCCTCGCGCCCCCCACTGCTTGGGTTAAGGGAGCCCACCTCGCCTTTTTTCTCTTTCTCTCCCTCTCTCTTTGGCTTGTATCCATTCGGCCCCATTCAGCCTACTGTTTTAAGACGTTTACCCCCATCCAAGTGTCAATATTTTCCTGGCGAGCGGTAGCGAGCCAGCATATACATACCTTTTTTTGTTTACAGCAAGGTAAATTTGTACATTTTTCGATAGAAAAATGCGAAGCTAGATTTCTCCATTCAATGCTGGCTCGCTATCGCTCGCCAGGAAGAAATCGACACTTGGATGTGGATAAACGTCTTAAAACAGTTGGCTGAATGGGGCCGAATGGATAATAGCCAGGGAAAGAGAAAAAAGGAGAGAAAGATAAAACAAAAGCCGGTGATCCCCCTTAAAACATCGTGTGGCCAGGGTACATCGATGGCACGGCAAACCTAGGTAATTGGGGAGTTTCTCGGACCTTTCATTAACGTTTCACTTCGTCGATAATTCCCAATGTTTACTTAGTACCGAATAGATTAAGATAAATATGAAATGCATATATACCGGTATATTTATTTATTTTATTTTATTTTTCAAGAAAATGGAAGAAGCAAAATGGATAACTAATTACAATATTCTGTGATTACCATATGAGTACAACGTAGAGTTAGTATTTGCTGTGGATTATAGCTTGGTGGAAAATTAATCTGAGGAAGTTAATGTGATCCATCTACCGATCATATCGTTCTATAGGCTTATTATATTTTTGTTTAATGTATAGCCAAATGTTCGTATGTATATTCACGAATCACTTGTACTTACACCAATGCAATAATTTTACAACGCATAATAACTTTACAAAGCTAACCTATACAAACCAAATACCTTGAGGCATTTATGGTACCTTCAATTATTTCCTGCAGACACGCTCATTTTTAACCCCCAGTAACACAAATTGTTTAAATTAATCATGACAAACTGAGCACCATCTACGGCCAGACAATCATCCTGCAACGTCAGCTTTCTTTAATCGTCTGTCCGGTCACTCCCGGTACACTAACTATCACACCAGGCTTGTATTATGAAGGACTCGAGTACAGACACTCATCAAAATCTGTGGACTCCTCATATAATAACATTATGGATTTATGTCTTTATAAACTAATATGGTGAAGTATTATTTACATAACATACACACAACTTAATGACAAGTGCATCCAAAATCAATCCACAGTAGATGGTTGTATTTACATATCAATCATAAGAGGTCCACGAGTTTGTGTAATTGATTAATTATACATCTGACATAGTAGTAGATAGATATTATATACTGTAAAAAGTCGAATATTGTTCCTCCTGCCCCGAAAGTAAGGTGCTCTTAAGGGGAGGCAGACCGTTTTTCTGGACCCCCTTCTCCCTAATGATTAGCTCAACTAGTTTTGAGATTATAAGACGTTCGGCCCAATAGTTTGGCGATTTTAACACTGTTCACCCCATTGTGTCGTCAATTTTAAGACCTTTCGTGCCATTTAGGTGTTGATTTTTTCCTGGCGAGCGATAGCGAGCCTGCAATTTTAAGAGGAACCGGCCTTTGGCCGGGACATTTTTCTACCGAAAAATGTACAAATTTATCTTGAAGGGGGGTCTAGGGGGTGTTTTTCTAAGTTTGATGGAAGTCTAGGGAGGAAACTAAAAAAATATATGAATAAATTAATAAATAGAGCAAACAAACGGTCAGTCACCCCTTAATTTGCTTGGTCATGTGCAGTATACTAAACTAGTGTGTTATATTGCACGTACTAAACTAGTGTGTTATATTGCACGTACTAAACTAGTGTGTTATATTGCACGTACTAAACTAGTGTGTTATATTGCACGTACTAAACTAGTGTGTTATATTGCACGTACTAAACTAGTGTGTTATATTGCACGTACTAAACTAGTGTGTTATATTGCACGTACTAAACTAGTGTGTTATATTGCACGTACTAAACTAGTGTGTTATATTGCACGTACTAAACTAGTGTGTTATATTGCACGTACTAAACTAGTGTGTTATATTGCACGTACTAAACTAGTGTGTTATATTGCACGTACTAAACTAGTGTGTTATATTGCACGTACTAAACTAGTGTGTTATATTGCACGTACTAAACTAGTGTGTTATATTGCACGTACTAAACTAGTGTGTTATATTGCACGTACTAAACTAGTGTGTTATATTGCACGTACTCTCACTTTCAAACCAAAGTCAACTATATTATAAGCTACCTAGAAACAAAATATTATGCTATATTTAGCGTACGACATATGGGATTCAAACATAATTATAGATAATAGTTTCGTCTAAGCATTTCTGTTAAAATATTGAACATTAACACAACTATTTAAAGCAATTAGTTTCACACACTCATATTCAAACATTAAACACAAAATCTATTGAACTATAAATAATATATACATTATTCTATATAGTTGTGTGTGTTCGAGTGTGTCAAACTACAAATCATATAAAAATACGTCTACTGTATAGTGTTGAAACTTGTGTACTTTTGAGTACATAGGAGTCATAAGGTTAAACACAATTGGAGAGAGAGAGAGAGAGAGAGAGAGAGAGAGAGAGAGAGACAGAGAGAGAGAGAGAGAGAGAGAGAGAGAGAGAGAGAGAGAGAGAGAGAGAGAGAGAGAGAGAGAGGTAGGTGATTATGTAAGCTTCAGAGTAGCTATTAAGATCATATAGAATAACTCTAATTTACAACACCCATGATTCTTGATAAGAAAAGTGAAAACAAAACAACCATATATGCAAACAATCTAGTTTGTAAAATACCACAATCTATCTATCTATATATCTATTTGTTGCCGGACACCGTGATCCCCGGAAGGATGGCCATATAGTCTTTTAAATACTACAGTCTATCTATAACAATACTACAGTCTATCTATAACAATACTACAGTCTATCTATAACAATACTATAGTCTATCTATAACAATACTACAGTCTATCTATAACAATACTACAGTCTATCTATAACAATACTACAGTCTATCTATAACAATACTACAGTCTATCTATAACAATACTACAGTCTATCTATAACAATACTACAGTCTATCTATAACAATACTACAGTCTATCTATAACAATACTACAGTCTATCTATAACAATACTAGTCTATCTATAACAATACTACAGTCTATCTATAACAATACTACAGTCTATCTATAACAATACTACAGTCTATCTATAACAATACTACAGTCTATCTATAACAATACTACAGTCTATCTATAACAATACTACAGTCTATCTATAACAATACTACAGTCTATCTATAACAATATTACAGTCTATCTATAGCAATACTACAGTCTATCTATAACAATACTACAGTCTATCTATAACAATATTACAGTCTATCTATAACAATACTACAGTCTATCTATAACAATACTAGTCTATCTATAACAATACTAGTCTATCTATAACAATACTACAGTCTATCTATAACAATACTACAGTCTATCTATAACAATACTACAGTCTATCTATAACAATACTACAGTCTATCTATAACAATATTACAGTCTATCTATAACAATACTAGTCTATCTATAACAATACTACAGTCTATCTATAACAATACTACAGTCTATCTATAACAATACTACAGTCTATCTATAACAATACTACAGTCTATCTATAACAATACTAGTCTATCTATAACAATACTACAGTCTATCTATAACAATACTACAGTCTATCTATAACAATACTACAGTCTATCTATAACAATACTACAGTCTATCTATAACAATATTACAGTCTATCTATAACAATACTAGTCTATCTATAACAATACTACAGTCTATCTATAACAATACTACAGTCTATCTATAACAATACTACAGTCTATCTATAACAATACTACAGTCTATCTATAACAATACTACAGTCTATCTATAACAATACTACAGTCTATCTATAACAATACTACAGTCTATCTATAACAATACTAGTCTATCTATAACAATATTACAGTCTATCTATAACAATACTACAGTCTATCTATAACAATACTACAGTCTATCTATAACAATATTACAGTCTATCTATAACAATACTACAGTCTATCTATAACAATACTACAGTCTATCTATAACAATACTACAGTCTATCTATAACAATACTACAGTCTATCTATAACAATACTACAGTCTATCTATAACAATACTACAGTCTATCTATAACAATACTACAGTCTATCTATAACAATACTACAGTCTATCTATAACAATACTACAGTCTATCTATAACAATACTACAGTCTATCTATAACAATACTACAGTCTATCTATAACAATATTACAGTCTATCTATAGCAATACTATAGTCTATCTATAACAATACTACAGTCTATCTATAACAATATTACAGTCTATCTATAACAATACTACAGTCTATCTATAACAATACTACAGTCTATCTATAACAATACTAGTCTATCTATAACAATACTACAGTCTATCTATAACAATACTACAGTCTATCTATAACAATACTACAGTCTATCTATAACAATACTACAGTCTATCTATAACAATATTACAGTCTATCTATAACAATACTAGTCTATCTATAACAATACTACAGTCTATCTATAACAATAATAGACTATCTATAACAATACTACAGTCTATCTATAACAATACTACAGTCTATCTATAACAATACTACAGTCTATCTATAACAATACTACAGTCTATCTATAACAATACTACAGTCTATCTATAACAATATTACAGTCTATCTATAACAATACTACAGTCTATCTATAACAATACTACAGTCTATCTATAACAATATTACAGTCTATCTATAACAATACTACAGTCTATCTATAACAATACTACAGTCTATCTATAACAATACTACAGTCTATCTATAACAATACTACAGTCTATCTATAACAATACTACAGTCTATCTATAACAATACTACAGTCTATCTATAACAATACTACAGTCTATCTATAACAATACTAGTCTATCTATAACAATACTACAGTCTATCTATAACAATACTACAGTCTATCTATAACAATACTACAGTCTATCTATAACAATACTACAGTCTATCTATAACAATACTACAGTCTATCTATAACAATACTACAGTCTATCTATAACAATACTACAGTCTATCTATAACAATACTACAGTCTATCTATAACAATACTACAGTCTATCTATAACAATACTACAGTCTATCTATAACAATACTACAGTCTATCTATAACAATACTACAGTCTATCTATAACAATACTACAGTCTATCTATAACAATACTACAGTCTATCTATAACAATACTACAGTCTATCTATAACAATACTACAGTCTATCTATAACAATACTACAGTCTATCTATAACAATACTACAGTCTATCTATAACAATACTACAGTCTATCTATAACAATACTACAGTCTATCTATAACAATACTACAGTCTATCTATAACAATACTACAGTCTATCTATAACAATACTACAGTCTATCTATAACAATACTACAGTCTATCTATAACAATAAACATACAGTATATGAACAAAATCCAGTCTTTAAGGGGGCCCACCTCGCTTGTTTTCTCTTTCTCTCCCTTTCTCTTTCGCTTGTATCCATTCGGTCCTATTCAGCCTACTGTTTTAAGACGTTTACGCCCATCCAGGTGTCAATATATATATTTTTGTTTTAACAGCAAGCTAAATTTGTACATTTTTCGATAGAAAAATTTCTCCGGCGAAGCCTGATTTCTCCATACAATTGCTGGCTCGCTATCGCTAGCCAGGAAGAAATTGACACCTGGATGGGGTAAACGTCTTAAAACAGTAGGCTGAATGGGGCCGAATGGATACAAGCCAGAGAAAGAGAAAAAAAAAAAGGAGAGAAAGATAAACAAAAAAAAAGTGACCCCCCTTGAAATACTGCAGTCAATCTTTCCAATCAATCGTCCATGGTCGAGTCCGCCAAGCTACCGGGCAGTGTGCTATCCCCCTTGGTCCTGTGCTTGGTTGTTTACACTCGGCGATGACGTTGGCAAATGCTCTCATGGGATTTAACTTATGACCTTTTCATCTGGCTGTCCCTCCAGTCATTCTGTCTCTCACTCGAAATAAACCTTTCCCAACACCAGCTCTTGAGTATAATTTATTGTTGTTATATTATTAGTAGCCAAAGAAATATTATTATTATTATTATTATTATTATTATTATGCTCGTTCTTGTATATATTTTTTCTTCTAGTATTTTTATTATTATTTTTATTTTTTTTGGTTCCATGATGAATCATTGTGTGACTAACATTATATATATTTATATTCCACATTGGAAATTATATATATACTGTATATACTGTATATATTTGGACAGGTGTGTGCACTTTGATGATGTGCACTTATGGTTTGTATTTTAAAGTTTAGTAAATCCCATATAATTATATTCGGTGGATATTAAATGTTAAGGCATTACATGATTTAAAAGGCGAGTGTGTTGAAATCACTAAGAACTTTTAAAAGGCGGTATATTTGGTAATTGTCCATGTTCATCCTTGAGAATATCTGATTTTTAAGTAAGAAATTAAAATGTAATACTAAAACGTCGTCTCTCTCTCTCTCTCTCTCTCTCTCTCTCTCTCTCTCTCTCTCTCTCTCTCTCTCTCTCTCTCTCTCTCTCTCTCCCTCAAGTAATAAAACAATCCTCAAAAAGTTATGTATTTATTGATCAATTATCTGTACCAAGTACGACTAAGATTTGAACACTATATCTATTAAGATTATTAAGGTATATCAGACTTTTTTATAAAGAGTATTAAGAACAACTGCATCCAAATTATTTTATATACAAGGCAACGCAAATATTCATGAGTATCAGTATATTTGATGTACAAGCAATTGTTATTTGAAAAGGGAAAATTTTTACACACAAAATACATACGAGATTTATCATATTTTAAAAGACGTCTCAAATGGATTCAAACCTGCGCAATTCAACCATACACCAGGATATGCCCAACCATCTAACATTCTAACCACTACGCTACGACTAGGTTAAAAAGGTATCACTATTATTTACGAACACCAAAGCAATAAATGTATTAACAAAGTTTTCTATATATACTTAATTTTACACGAATGTTTATCAACCTCAGAATATTAAGTGTATCTAAATTGTTGTATATAAAAAGGAACTAGGACTATGTACAAGCATCAGTTAATTAGGTGTAACTATATTGAAACATATAGAACATATCACGATTATAGACGATCAACTTCGTAAGATACATTCGTATGCCATAGTCTCTAGCCCACTCATAAATATTTGTGGACTGCACCTACTTCAAAATATGGAAGTATATCTCTGGACACAAACTTGTTAACACAATTAATATCTATACATCAACTATAAGACTGTATATACTATATATTGAAAAACAAGTTATATCCAAAAATCAATCCAAAATGCATAAAGAAAAACACAAGGGGTCCACGAATGTTTATGAGTGGGCTAGAGACTATGGCATCCGACTGTACTTTCATCCAAAATGTTTTATAAAAAAGTTACCACAGCTAATTTAAATGAATGTGTAGCCTACTGTATGTTGTGACCACGATCCATTTCTTCGTCTTCTTTTCTGTGTCTCCTCTTTCGCTTTCTGTTTCGATCTACAGTACGTGTGTGTGTGTGTGTTCGATTGAGTTTGTGTGTGCGTGTGGGTGTGTATGTGCATCTTAGTGTGTGTGTGTGTGTGTGTGTTTATGAGCGCGTCCGTGCGCGTACGAGAAGCCAACCACCCCCTACCCCCCAGCGCCTGTGCCCCCTGCCCTGTAAACCCCAGGTGACCCCTAGCCGGCCTATTAGTTGAGGGAGCCGCAGTGACAAGTGTGGGAGTCTGGGGGAACCTGAGATTGTTTTGACAAGGGCCGTCCTCACCACCTGTTCCTGTGCCCACCCTATGGTCTACTTTACCCTATACCCTCACCCCATACCCTCTCCACCCAGACAGCTATTGCCCTCACCCTCACCACTTGTCCTTGTACATACCCTACCCTATGGCCTAGACATATACCGCCCCCTAACCTACCTATATCTTACACCGTATGGTCTACTTTACCCTATACCCTCACCTCATACCCTCTCCACCCAGACAGCTATTGCCCTTACCCTTACCACCTGACCTTGCACACACCCTACCCTATGGCCTAGACATACTGTATACCGCCCCCTAACCTACTTATACCCTATACCCAGTGGTCTACTTTACCCTATACCCACACCCCATACCCTCTCCACCCAGACAGCTATTGCCCTCACCCTTATTCACCTGTCCTTGTACACTCAGATTCCATAGTTTCCAACCCACTCATAAATGTTCGTGGACTTCACCTATTTCTAATTAATGAAGACTATCTCTGGACGCAAATGTATTAATGTAATTTTCTACACATTAACTACGGAAGCGTAAATAATATTTATTGAACATTAATATCCAAAAATCAATCCAGATAGTTATACTGATATTGAATAAAGAAAAACACAGGGGCCCCACAAATGCACATGAGTGGACTAGAGACTATGGTATTCGAGTGTACACACCCTACTCAATGTGCTATACAATGCCGCACCCTATAGTGTGTTCCATAGACTTCCATCAAGCTTAAAATTACACCCCCTAGACCCCCTTTCAAGATAAATGTGTACATTTTTCGGTAGAAAAATGTCTCGGCCGAAGGCCGGTTCCTCTTAAAATACAGGCTCGCTATCGCTCGCCAGGGAAAAGTCGACACCTAAATGGCACGAAAAGTCTTAAAATTGACAGAAATGGGGCGACAGTTCTTAAAATCGCCAAACTAATGGGGCGAACGTCTTAAAATCTCAAAAGCAATGGGGCTAAACGTGAGGGACAAAGGTGTCCAGAAAAAAATCACTCGAGTGGAAATCTCCCCTTAACCTACCTATATCCTGCCCTAGACATTACTCTATACCCCACCCTATATCATATACCCAACACTACAGAACCAATACTTTATACCCTATACCCTATACCCTATACATTACTCTATACCCCACCCTACATCATATACCCAACACTACAGAACCAATACTTTATACCCTATACCATATACCCTATACATTACTCTATACCCCACCCTACATCATATACCCAACACTACAGAACCAATACTTTATACCCTATACCCTATACATTACTCTATACCCCGCCCTATATCATATACCCAACACTACAGAACCAATACTTTATACCCTATACCATATACCCTATGCATTACTCTATACCCCGCCCTATATCATATAATGACGTCATGCGTCATGCGTCATGCGTCAAATGACGTCATGCGCACCAGATCCGAAGAGTTGATGGAGAAATATCGCAAGATGATCCAGCACTACAAAAACAAGTCAAGGAATATCATCATCTCAGGCATTCTCCCCAAGATCGACGCACCTGACAAATTCTACGACAAGGCTTTCAGCACAAATAGCCGACTAAAACATTTGTGTCTGAGGGAAGAAGTTGAATTCATCAACCTCTGGGACAACTTCTACAACCAGCCTACTCTGTTCCGCAAGGATGGCACTCATCTAAACCCTGTGGGTTCAGCACGCATGGGTCGTCTCCTACACGAAGCAGTCCGCAGCCATGGATCAAAAAACGCCATCCGAGAAGAAGCAGCAGTGACATAAATCATCCAACGCCAAGAAAAAAACAGAGGCAACCGAGGACCACCAGCGATAAGGACCAAAGACAGCGAGGACCGAGGACAGCCATGAACATAAATGTAGATCCGACAAGAACCAAAAATATTATTAAAGAGCGTTCCGTGAGTTCTAAAATAACAAATTTAAAGGTTTTCTATGCAAACGCTCGTAGCATACGCAATAAATTTTCAGATTTAGAGGAGCTAGTGTTTACAGAAAATTATGATGTGATTGGCATAACAGAATCTTGGCTCAATACAGAAGATAGAGACTTTTTAGCAGAGTATTCACTTCCCGGTTATGTAATGTTTGAGAAAAGCCGAATAAATCGAAATGGAGGTGGCGTTTTACTTTATATCAAAGAAAGTCTTAACCCTACCCTCTTGTCAAAACCTCAAATTGTGAACGTCGACGCATCTTTTGTGCTAATAAAGAATAATAAAGGTACCAAAATAATACTTGCATAGACCTCCAGTCCTCCAGCTCAATCAGTGCAAACTGACCGAGAAATTTACGAATATTTGCAGATGTAAGTAACTCACAAGATACCGTAATTTTTGGTGACTTTAATTTACCTGTGACCAAGTGGGGCGATACTCTTACTTCACACTCCGGACATGACTTGTATACGAACTTGCAAGAGAGTTCGCTTTATCAATTTGTTGGAACGCCGACCCGTGGTAATAACGTTCTTGACATTGTACTTGCAACAAAAGAAGAATTAATAGAGAATTTGAATGTTAGTGATGAATTCAGTAACAGCGACCATCGTACGATAACTTTCACTTTAAAGTTTACTAGTAACGAACCAAATAGTAGCATCGAAAAAGTCCCTAATTTCAAGAAAGCAAACTTCCATAAACTTAGAGCTATGTTTAAAGAAACTGACTGGAGCTTTTTAATTCACAATAACGACATAAATACATCTTGGAAGTTATTCGAAGCCACTTACCTAAAGCAGTGCAAGACTGCATACCATCAAAAACTCGGCGTCAAGGCCATAATAATAAGCCCAAATGGTGGAATAAAGATATTTCAAACTGCCTGCTTGCTAAAAAATTTGCTAATGATAGATTAAAATCCTCACAAAATGACGAAGAACGGCTGAAATTTGTAGAGCTACGACGCAAAGCCAAAAAGTTAATTAAGCAAAGTAAAAAGACCTTAGAGTTACATATTGCGAATCAAAGTAAAACAAACCCGAAAGAATTCTATAGTTATATCAGAAAGAAAAAAGTTGTTACTTCAACTGTTGGACCGTTAGTCGATGAAAAATGGAGAATACACCAAAGACGAAGAACAAATGAGTAATGCCCTCAATACCTTCTTTGCATCAGTTTTTACAACAGAAGACCTCAGTGATATCCCTACACCATCGCCGATTCAGATTGATAATTTAGATGTTCTAAGCAATATCACCGTTACAGAGAGAGAAGTATTGAATTGTTTAGATAAACTCAAGGTAAATAAAACGCCTGGACCTGATACAATCTCGCCTAGAGTTCTAAAGGAAGCTAAGGATGAGCTCTCTAAACCACTGACATTACTATTCAATAAATCCTTGCAGTCTGGAACTATGCCCGATCAGTGGAAGCTAGCCAACGTAACACCGATATTCAAAAAAGGCAGCAAATCCCTACCCAGTAACTATCGTCCAATTAGCTTAACCTCAGTTGTATGTAAAATGCTAGAAACGGTCATACGAGACAGACTCGTAAATCACTTAGAGGAAAATAACATACTTAAAGATACTCAACACGGCTTTCGTAAAAAACGTTCCTGTTTAACAAACCTCTTAGACTTCTTCCACGATATCCTCAACCTCTACGATGAGAGTAAAGCTGTAGATATTATATACCTTGATTTTCAAAAGGCCTTTGACAAAGTTCCCCACAAACGTTTACTGCTAAAACTAAAAGCGCATGGAATACAAGACGGTGTGTTGAAATGGATAGAAAATTGGCTCAGCGACAGAAAGCAAAGAGTAGTCATAAACGGTAAGGCATCAAAATGGACCAATGTAAGTAGCGGGGTACCCCAGGGATCGGTACTAGGACCAATTCTCTTTCTAATTTACATCAACGACATAGATGAGGGTCTCACCTGTACAATCTCAAAATTTGCTGACGATACAAAAATTGCAAATAGCGTACTCTCAAAAGAACAAGTTGACGATATGCAACACAATCTAGATAAATTGTCATGTTGGGCCCAAATTTGGCAAATGAGTTTCAATGCGGATAAATGTAAAGTACTACATATCGGATACCTAAATGAGGAAAGCAAACTATTCGATGAATGGCACTCAGCTTAAGAATGTAAACAGAGAAACCGATCTGGGAGTAACAATATCGAGTAACCTAAAACCGAGTCAACAATGTTCAGAAGTTGTTAAGAAGGCAAACAAAATAATTGGCTTTATAGGCAGGTCATTTGAGCATAAATCCAAAGAAGTTATCCTAACCCTTTACAATTCATTAGTCCGCCCTCTTCTGGAATACTGCGTTCAATCCTGGTGCCCTTATTACCAAAAAGATATAAACAAGCTAGAACGAGTTCAACGTAGAGTTACCAAAATGATACCTAGCCTAAAGAACAAACCATACGAAGAGCGTCTTAGAGAATTAAATATATTTCCTTTAACCCAGCGCAGATTAAGAGGTGACTTAATTCAAGTGTTCAAAATCATCAAAGGCATCGACAATATGAACTGTAGTAAGTACTTCACTATCGACCAATCTAATTACACGCGGGGAAACGGTTGCAAAATTATTGGTAAATCTTTTAACTCACACGAATCTAAGAATTTCTTCTTCAATCGAGTTGTCAACTTGTGGAATGGGCTTCCCCGAAACGTTATAGACTGCATCACCGTTGATTCATTTAAACTCCGCCTAGACAAATATCTCGCATCAAACCCGCGACTGACTGCGTTTGTAAATGAATAACTTTATTTTATCCCCCCCTCAGTTACTAACCCATCTGTCCCCTACTAACTTCCTAATCCTGCCACGGACATTAGTTCCAGGGCAGTATTTCCCTTTCCAATGTTCCCTTACCCACTCTAAACCACTGTTTGGACACTTGATCCTCAGTGTTTTGGAGGACAAGCAACCTAGAAGGGTCACTAGATCTGTTGTTGCTTGATTTCCTTTGTACTCCTTTGTACTCCTTTGTACTCCTTTGTACCCAACACTACAGCACCAATACTTTATACCCTATACCCTATGCATTACTCTATACCCCGCCCTATATCATATACCCAACACTACAGAACCAACACTTTCCGCGCTCTGGCAAAATACCTCACCCTGTTCTTGCACCCCTCACCCAACCTGTTCTTGCACCCCTCACCCCACCTGTTTCCATTATTTTCGGCCCACTTGTCTGTTTGGTTCATTTTCAGCTCAGGTTTATGCTTTACTTGCATTTCTATTTCTATTAATATGATCCTTTACCCATATGTCTCTATAACTTAGTCCTACCCTTTTCTGACCCCTCACCCCACCTGTTTCGGCCCCCATACCCCCACTTGCCATGTTCGTTCTCACCCCAAGATTATTAATACGTTTCACTCGTATTTCTGTTGTCAAGATCCTTAAGGGGAGGTTTCTAGTTTGTTCCCTATATTTCCATCAAGCTTACGATTACACCCCCTAGATCCCCTTTCAAGATAAATTTGTACATTTTTCGGTAGAAAAATTTCCCGGCCAAAGGCCGGTTCCTCTTAAATTACAGGCTCGCTATCGCTCGCCAGGAAAAACTCGACACCTAATTGGCACGAAAGGTCTTAAAATTGACAGAAATGGGGCGAAAGTTCTTAAAATCGCCAAACTAGTGGGGCGAAAGTCTTAAAACCTCATAAACAATGGGGCTAAACATGAGGGAGAAAGAGATCCAGAAAACAATCCCTCAAGTGGAAATCTCCCCTTAATACCCACCTGTTTCTTTGCCCTTACTTCACCTGTTTGCTCTACGTCATTCCACCTACTTCACCTGTGTTCTACGTCATTCCACCTACTTCACCTGTTTGCTCTACGTCATTCCACCTACTTCACCTGTGTTCTACGTCATTCCACCTACTTCACCTGTGTTCTACGTCATTCCACCTACTTCACCTGTTTGCTCTACGTCATTCCACCTACTTCACCTGTGTTCTACGTCATTCCACCTACTTCACCTGTTTGCTCTACGTCATTCCACCTACTTCACCTGTGTTCTACGTCATTCCACCTACTTCACCTGTGTTCTACGTCATTCCACCTACTTCACCTGTTTGCTCTACGTCATTCCACCTACTTCACCTGTGTTCTACGTCATTCCACCTACTTCACCTGTGTTCTACGTCATTCCACCTACTTCACCTGTTTGCTCTACGTCATTCCACCTACTTCACCTGTGTTCTACGTCATTCCACCTACTTCACCTGTGTTCTACGTCATTCCACCTACTTCACCTGTGTTCTACGTCATTCCACCTACTTCACCTGTGTTCTACGTCATTCCACCTACTTCAGTCATCCTGGCTACGCCTTGTCACCCATTTTGACATGTTTAAGCTTTTCTAATGTATCTATCCCTTTAGTTACTCGGTATTTCTTGTGCATGTCCATATTTACATTTTTGTTTCGCTATTTGGTACGCATTACCATTATCTGACATAATTACCACTACCATGTAGTACACACAAATACGTGTACAACCCCCTAACCCATGTGCGTCCTCCTCTCATTATACATATATTGCATAACCCTAGACCATATTGTTTTAAAGCCATTTGTATCCGTGTTATGATGCCCTGTAATTCATTGTATTGTGAACCAAGGTGATATTGGGAACCTTTTAAATTATTTTTATGTACAGTATATGATCTATTATTTCTTATGAATCATGCCACAGAAAATTAATATATACCACTGGAACGAACACACACACACACACACACACACACACACACACACACACACACACATTCCCGTACAAATACACACACTCGCCTAAACGCACACAAGCCTCAAGAGATAACCAATAAGGTGGCCATATAGAAACTAATTTGGCGAAACTTTCCCCATAAACTGCCTAATAACACATTGCCTGATGATGCCCTTGGAAGGAACGTCTCTGAGCTTTGGGTTAAAATGTTCACCGACCTCAGGCGAACCCGGAACAAGCTTATTTTTTAATATTGATATCCTTAAGGGGGGTCACCGGCTTTTTTTTTTTTTTATCTTTCTCTCCTTTTCTCTCTTTCCCTGGCTTGTATCCATTCGGCCCCATTCAGCCAACTGTTTTAAGACGTTTATCCCCATCCAGGTGTCAATTTTTTCCTGGCGAGCGATAGCGAGCCAGCATTGTATGGAGAAATCCAGCTTCGCCGGAGACATTTTTCTATCGAAAAAGGTACAAATTTAGCTTACTGTCAAAACAAAAATATATATATGCTGGCTCGCTACCGCTCGCCAGGAAAATATTGACACCTGGATGGGGGTAAAGTCTTAAAACAGTAGACTGAATGGGGCCAAATATATACAAGCCAAAGAGAGAGGGAGAGAAAGAGAAATAAAGCGAGGTGGGCTCCCTTAACCCCTTCAGTAGGTTGGCGTCATATGCATTGGATTCTGACAAAACATCGGTGATTTTACTCAGCTGGGATTTGTTAGCAATTAAGCCTGTTTTGAAGCTGTTTAAGGGGGGTCACCTGTTTTGAAGCTGTTTAAGGGGGGTCACCTGTTTTCAAGCTGTTTAAGGGGGGTCACCTGTTTTCAAGCTGTTTAAGGGGGGTCACCTGTTTTGAAGCTGTTTAAGGGGGGTCACCTGTTTTGAAGCTGTTTAAGGGGGGTCACCTGTTTTTGTTTATCTTTCCCTCCTTTTATCTCTTTCTCTGGCTTGCATTCATTCGGCCCCATTCAGCCTGTTTTAAGATCTTTATCCCCATCCAGGTGTCGATTTATTCTATTTTTCTATCGAAAATTTACAAATTTAGTTTGCTGTACAAAAAAAATATATATATATGCTGGCTCCCTACAGGTCGCCAGGATTTTTTTTACACATGGATGGAGGTAAACGTCTTAAAATAGTAGGCTGAATGGGGCCGAATGGATACAATTCAGAGAAAGAGAGAAAAGGAGATAACAACAAAGGCAGGTGACCCCCCTTAAATTAACCCCTATATTCCTACCGGTCCTTCGTACACTGAATAAAATCATCTACTAACAGACGAAATATAAATTTAATTGACCCATTCAGTACCAGTGACGTCATATCCATAATATTCTGGAATCTATTAGATGATTATATTTAGCTTAGGAAGGATCTGTGGAAGCTAAAAGGGTACATTTATATGGTATGAAGCCTTTTAATTGTTAAGAGTTCCTTCGTAAGTTGATACAATATTTTAATAGTTGTTAAAATATACCGAAAAGAACGTCACCGGAACTTAACCCCTTCTGCACCGGTGATGTACTTTTCCTTATACGCTGGCAACTATTAGACGACTTTGTTCAGCTTAGGAAGGATATCTACCCATTAAAAGGCCACCGACTAACTCCATTAATCCTTTTAGCTACCATGCATATACTTCCTAGGCTTCATCAAATCGTGTAAATGTAGCTGAAATAAAATACAAAGACGTCACCGGTACAGAAAGGGTTAATTGGTTAAGGGGGATGGTTCACTTTTTGGCCGATTTTTGCATGTATTCATTATTTTTCTAGTTTCCTCCCTAGACCTCCATTAAATTAAAAAAAAAACATCCATTAGATCCCCCTTCTAGATTAATTTGTACATTTTTCGGTAGAAAAATGTCCCGGCCGAAGGCCGATTCTTCCAACATTACAGGCTCACTATCGTTCGCCAGGGAAAAAATCGACACCTAAATAGCACGAAAGGTCTAAATATTGACGAAGAAATGGGGCGAAACGTCTTAAAATCGACTAACTAATGGGGGCAAACATCTTAACATCTGAAAACTAATGGGGCTAAAACTGAGGGAGAAAGTGGTCCAGAAAAGCGGCCCATGTCCCCTTTAAGAGGTTAATTACCATTGTCACAGGTTGTAGTCACAAAATAGCTACCGTACACGATAAGGGGTCATCGTCCTAAAGGGTTAAACTGCCCAATGACTCACGTGAACCCGGAAACGATTTGGCATTTAATTATTGTTATTTTTGTGGGAATTACTCAAACCTGCTTAAGGGGGTAGTGCTTGTTTTTTGGTCTATACATTGATTTATTTATTTATTCTTGAGTTTCCTCGCTAAACCTCCATCAAGCTTAGAAAAACAACCCCTAGACCCCCATTCAAGATACATTTGTACATTTTTCGGTAAAAATGTCCCGGCCGAAGACCGATTTCTTCTAAAATTAGAAGGTCGCTTTCGCTCGCCAGGAAAAAATCGCACCTAAAGGGCACGAAAGGTCTTAATATTGACAAACAAAATGAGGCGAAAGGTCTCAAAATCGCCAAGCTAACGGAACGAACGTCTTAAAACCTCAAAACTAATACGCTAAACATGAGGGAGAAGGGGGTCCAGAAAAAGCGAGTTCTACCCCCTTAATAGACTGGGAACAGAGGAGAGCGTTAATTGGTCACCGTTTTGTTTTTATCATTCTCTCCTTTTCTCTCTTTCCCTGGCCACTTCCATTCGGCCCCATTCAGCCAACTGTTTTAAGACGTTTATCCCCATCCAGGTGTGGATTTCTTCCTGGCGAGCGATAGCGAGCCAGCATTGTATGGAGAAATCCGGCTTCGCCGGAGAAATTTTTCTATCGAAAAATGTACAAATTTAGCTTGCTGTCAAAACAAAAATATATATATGCTGGCTCGCTACCGCTCGCCAGGAAAATATTGACACCTAGATGGGGGTAAACGTCCTAAAACAGTAGGCTGAATGGGGCTGAATGGATACAAGCCAAAGAGAGATGGAGAGAAAGATAACAAAAGTGAGGTGGGCTCCCTTAATTGGCCAATGTGGATAATGAACGGGGAGGAATGGGTCGTGATCAGCTGTTAGTGGGGAATCTATTGTTTAATCCCTTCTTTACCGAGAGGCGTCTTTTGTTTCCATTCTAGCTTGATTTAGACGATTTTTTGCAGCTTAAGAAGGATCTGTGGTGGTGAAAAGGATTAATTAAGATAGTTCGAAGCCTGTTAATTGCTGGACGCCCTTCTGAAACTGAATCAAATCATCTAAATAAAGCTAGAATACAATATGAAAGACGCTGCCGGTACAGAAGGGGTTAACAAAATTCGGTGGGTTAGTATATACACTGTAGAAAAATCAGTGGTATAAAAAGGGTATGCAAAAAGGACACGAGATGCCTGAGTATACTGATACATTATTGCCCTGTCTATCCTTCTTGTATTAGATGGGTTTATTTACATCAATAAATCTTTACATTAGCAGCTTATTATGGACACTGTAATTTACCTTTCCATACCCATGCTCCCTCGCAGTGAGTCTTGCAAGGAAGGGAATACAGCGGTACATTTTAATGTGGTAAGCATGGTCTAGTTTCCAAACCAGTATCAAAATAAAACTGAATAATAATAATAATAATAATAATAATAATAATAATAATAATAATACAATATAAAATATTAATAATAATTATTATTATTATTACAAAAATAATCATTATAATAATAGTAGCAATAATGATTTTTGAGAAGGGTTTCACTGCGGTAAGGCAAAGCTGTAAAGCTGGTTTTGCTTCTCGGATATATTTTCTTTAGTCTAAAGCAGCATTTCCCAACCTGGGGGAAATTTCCCCCTGGGGGGAAATTTGAAGCTACCAGGGGGGAAATAATTACATGATTACACTGCCTACTACTACCACTACTAGCAATAAAAACAAAAATCTCGGAGATGGATTTTCTCATGCCCGAGAGAGAGAGAGAGAGTGTGTAGTCACAGTGTGTTTCGACTACTCTTTCCCTTGTCCACATGAAGGGGGAAATCTGGATGGTTGAACTGGTTGGAGGGGGAAATGACAGAAAAAAGGTTGGGAATCGCTGGTTCTAAAGTGTTAATAATTAGGTTTGTGTGTGTGTGTGTGTGTGTGTGTGTGTGTGTGTGTGTGTGTGTGTGTGTGTGTGTGTGTGTGTGTGTGTGTGTGTGTGTGCGTGTGTGTGAGAGAGAGAGAGAGCGAGATAGAGAGAGAGAGAGAGAGAGAGAGAGACAGAGAGACAGAGACAGAGAGAGAGAGAGCGAGTGAGATAGAGAGTGAGTTATTGTGTGTGTGTGTGTGTGTGTGTGTGTGTGTGTGTGTGTGTGTGTATCTGTCTGTTTGTCTGTGCGTGTGTCCGTATGTTTGAGACTTAATTGTGTATGTCCACCAATCAGTGTCTATTGTTGACATTAACTTCTGCCACGACAATAAAACAAAATAAAAATAAACAATAAATAAAAAATAACAAATAAATATAAATGCGGAACTAGAAACAAGTATCCTCGACCTGTTCAAGAAAAGGTATTGGAACTTATTGCATCTTTTTGTAAGCTCCCACATCCTGACATAAGTAATCAAATGCAAACACTCGCACTCTCCCAGACGCACCACTCATCTATGCAAACAAAACTGCACCAAGTGGCCTACGAAGTTGCAGAGAAAGCGTAAAAATCGATTACCCGACGCCCAAAAAGTGAGGGTCAAGCCGCGGAATGTTTGTGCTGGTCGATGTCATGTTGCTCGCAGACAAATCACCGCCGATTTTAGCCAACATAGCCGAACCTACCTAAAAGGTATGCGTTTCAGTCTCCCGTTTCCGTATCGGGTATAACATACTACGTCTATAATAATATTTTATATATATATATATATATATATATATATATATATATATATATATATATATATATATATATATATATATATATATATATATATATATATATATATATATATATATATATATATATATATATATATATATATATATAAGTAATACATAATACATAATACAAATATCAGACAACTGTTTACCAGGATGCCATTATGAGGAGTCGAGTACATGATATTTAAGTTAAAATATGTTTGTCGATAATAGTTACCTCCAATGCTAAGTATGTGACCACATTAAGAAGCCAACAATGCAGAGTTAGAATTACTTAAATATAATAAATAATTATTTAACATACCCAATCGAACATCATGGATTTGAGAAAATTGAATGCAAATATATTGACAGTAACATGCATAATTAACATATTATATTAGTAATTTTATGTTATTTGTGAATTATGATAAAACAAAAGCAAAGTTATAGTGAACACATTTACATACAAATATATCAGTGTTAACAACAGTTAATTATGAAAAATACACGGCATGTGTACTGGTGGATTTTTAGCCTAAAAATGAGTGGGAAATAATGGCATAGTAAACCATTATAATACACATAGCAAGGTGTCGATTAAGGTTTACAAAGACAACCCCCCAAAATGTCTGTGTATGTCCAACCCCCGAGTACCGCAGGGTTTGTAAAACACCCCGGCCACTCCATCATGGCACACAACGGGAGGGTAAACTCGCTCCTCCAGACCTTTACATTATATTGTTGAGGCAGAGTAACACCACCAAATTTCCTAGCAATATTTGATCCACTAATAGAGGCGGTGTCACACGAGCGATTTTCCGTCAGTGTTTACGAGAAATTGCTGTCAGGCAGCTTTTAGATCTCGGTTATATCAGAATTCAGCCACCTTATATATTTTGCCTTTACTCTTATTTGCTATTCAAATGCAAAAGAGCCTCAGCATATTACATGAAGAAACTTGCTCATCGAAACATTTAGAAAAACTCATGCTCTTGTAACACCGGCTAAACATTATGGCTACATTTATAGGCTCTATTTAACCCCTTCCGTATCGGCGACGTCATTTCAGTTTTATTCTAGCAACATTTAAACGATTATATGAAGGTTGACATCCTGGACTAACACAATATCCCCATGTTTGGAGGTGCTAATTGCCATCGGTAACTAGATAGATCTGATAGACGGTGGATAAAAGTTGGTTGAATTATCATCAAACTGGAATTCAGACACTTTCAAACCAAAATCGGAGATAACAAAACAAATGTATGGAAAACTGCCCGTGTGATTCCTAAGTGAGAAACCGGTTGTTTTTGCGGATAGAGGGGCAAATATTATAGTCTTGGGAAAAGCTACGGGTGTTATTCTTAAACAATTATTTCCCTTCGCAGCACCGTTAATGGACGAAATAGCTTGACAAATTACGCTAGCTTCAGAAATGGGAGTGCTAATCCGTCTAATCTCTATAAACAACACTCATTCCCACAATATTCGTTCGGTATCAGGCGCTGCGAAGGGAAAGAATTGTTTAAGAATACCACCCGTAGTGCTTTGGGGTTCGAGGCAGTGCTACCCCTTCTGGGAATAGAGGCTAATGATGAGTGAATGGAGGAGAAAGTGCAGTTAAAAATAATATACTCGTGTTTCAGAATAATGGCCAAATATTTGAAGACTTGAGAAGGAACGGAGATTTAGAAACTGTATCTTATTTGCAAAAGAAAACTAAATATATTCCAGTTTCTTTAGGGAAGATCATATACTTTCATTAATTTAATTGGTGGGTTATTGGTGTTAAGAGCGATATAAATTAATATAATAGTGTATTTTCTACTCGTTTCGCTTATCAAGACAAAAGGATTGGATTTAGTAAAGTTATATAATATGGTCGTCAGTAATTTTCGATTAAAACTTTCTGTCCGACGTCTTGTGGGTTATTATGATATTGTGTTTAATTATCATTGTGGATTTTGCTTGCGTTTGCCATTTTCGAGCAATGCATTTTAGTTTGTATTTTAGGCTAACAAAAATGCCTGCTCAGACTTCCTTCACTCTAAAAATAATGCTCACCCAGACCCCATTCAAGCTAAATTTATACATTATTTTCGAAGGTAACAGGTTCGCTATCGGTAACCCAGAGAAAAATCTACACCTGGATGGGGTGAAATATATTACGTGGGGAAACTTATATAAATCCCTGTATGGTATCCTGGAATATGGATCGTACGACTTGTGTATGAATTGAAATATAATCTCCAAGTAGGATTTCCCTTCTTAATATAATTAGGAAAAGGATAATTTTTGTTTAACACGCCGTGGAGTAGTGGATTAAAGCTTGGACACTCGTCCTGACTGTCGGAGGTTCTAGTCCGGCTTTCAGTAGCTCACGTGTATTTGTGAGATACAATATATATATATATATACAGTATATATATATATATATATATATATATATATATATATATATATATATATATATATATATATATATATATATATATATCATGAGTGTTAATTGTCAGCTTGTTAACTTGGTAAACACCTAAGTCGTTCTGGGATTCTGGTTAATTATTTCGTTTCCGACTAATTAAGTGTAACTCAATCCTTTCACAAAATATAATCATATTATTTTAACACTAAAGATTCTAAAATTCGATAACTGATTGGTGATAAATGGTGGACGTGACAAGGGTCTTACGTTAACCTTTTCCTTATATCGTTACAAATGAAACAAATGCCTAACCTGACCCTTTGAAAGACCCAGGCGGCCCTTGGCTGACAAATTGGGAATGTCAACGGTATAGGTCTCTCTCTCTCTCTCTCTCTCTCTCTCTCTCTCTCTCTCTCTCTCTCTCTCATAAACTCACACCACGCACACGCACACACACACACACACAGACACACACACACGAGATAGCCTAATGATTTAAATGTCCCCGGCGAAGCCGGATTTCTCCATACAATACTGGCTCGCTATCGCTCGCCAGGAAGAATCGACACCAGGATGGGGATAAACGTCTTAAAACAGTTGTCCGAATGGGGCCGAATGGATACAAGCCAGGGAAAGAGAGAAAAGGAGAGAAAGATAAAAAAAAAAGCCGGTGACCCCCCTTAAGACCCTGGGCACTATACTCCATTGCCCACAGGCCAGTGACCCCCCTTAAGACCCTGGGCACTATACTCCATTGCCCACAGGTCAGTGACCCCCCTTAAGACCCTGGGCACTATACTCCATTGCCCACAGGCCGGTGACCCCCCTTAAGACCCTGGGCACTATACTCCATTGCCCACAGGTCAGTGACCCCCCTTAAGACCCTGGGCACTATACTCCATTGCCCACAGGCCGGTGACCCCCCTTAAGACCCTGGGCACTATACTCCATTGCCCACAGGTCAGTGACCCCCCTTAAGACCCTGGGCACTATACTCCATTGCCCACAGGCCAGTGACCCCCCTTAAGACCCTGGGCACTATACTCCATTGCCCACAGGCCAGTGACCCCCCTTAAGACCCTGGGCACTATACTCCATTGCCCACAGGCCAGTGACCCCCCTTAAGACCCTGGGCACTATACTCCATTGCCCACAGGTCAGTGACCCCCCTTAAGACCCTGGGCACTATACTCCATTGCCCACAGGCCAGTGACCCCCCTTAAGACCCTGGGCACTATACTCCATTGCCCACAGGTCAGTGACCCCCCTTAAGACCCTGGGCACTATACTCCATTGCCCACAGGCCAGTGACCCCCCTTAAGACCCTGGGCACTATACTCCATTGCCCACAGGTCATTATGTAATACCGTTGTTGAGACAGACAGACTATAGGTATTGACCTGTACTAATGGCAACACATTCTGTAACATATTCAACCAATAAACTTATATTATTAAAATTATACACACATTTCTTACACACACATGGACACACACACACCATCTCTCTCTCAAACTCACACAGAGACACACACACACACCATATCTCTCTCTCACACACAGAAACACACACAAACACAGAAACACATACACGCCTAGGCACACACACACACACACACACAGACACACACACACACACACACACACACACACACACACACACACGCCTAGGCACACACACACACACACATACACATACCCCTGTGTGAGTTAGATGTAGAGGTCAGCGGGGCCACTGACCACAGACTAACCATCAGAGGGACTACCAACACTATTATTTGTCACACTCAGACCCACCCCACTGTTGACTGGCACACATTGGTAAGATGAGACGCGGGACACTTTATAGGTGCCATAATAGCACTAGTATATTCTACAAATATGGTATATATGGTAACAAGAATGTTTAGTTATTTCCATGATCAGCTAAATTGTTGTCTTTTAGGACCCATTTTAGCTAGTGGTACTGTCACGCAATATCACCCTCGTAATAATGGACCATTATTGATGTACGCTGTAAGTATATGTTGAAGGTATATTAAGGGGGGTGACCTGTTTTTTCTATCCTTTTCTATCTTTCTCTGGCTTGTATCCATTTGGCCCCATTCAGCCTACTGTTTTAAGACGTTTATCCCCATCCAGGTGTTAATTTCTTACTGGTGAGCGGTAGCGAGCCAGCATATTTTTTGTTTTTGTTCGACAGCAGGCTAAATTTGTAAATTTTTCGATGGAAAAATTTCTCCGGCGAAGCCGGATTTCTTCATATAATGCTGGCTCGCTATCGCTCGCCAAGAAGAAATCGACACCTAGATGGGGATAAACGTCTTAAAATAGTTGGCTGAATGGGGCCGAATGGATACAAGCCAGAGAAAGAGAGAAAAGGACAGAAATAACAAAAAGCAGGTCACCCCCCTTAAAGCAATACTTCTTGAGTCTGTAATAATATTTATCTTCTATATTCTAGGGTCTCCATGGGACATCATCTCTTGTGGGATCTGTTACGTTGCCCCAGCCCCCGTACCCTATAAACCCAAGATATATTGCTACTATGGGACACACAGTCCATAGAATTTGCTATCACCAAAATACAATGTTCTTAGTTGTCTCTAGGTAACTAACTGATGAGCATTAAATAAAAAAGATATAGCTTATTGTGTCGCCTCTAAACAAATTGTTACACACATATAAATTCTATTATATTATCTCAAGGGCACCACTTACCGAATATTCAAATGACAGGACAAATTTCCTGTTCTAGTGAATTCGTTTAGAAGAACCGGCGCTTTGGTGTAATAAAAGACCCGATTATTATTAAGTTCTGTAGCACACCACTTGCAAAATACTTTCTCTAATGTTTATAAAATGCCAGCTGCAAGATACTAAACCACCGGCATAATTCTAGGACATGCAACCATACAATCAGTCAATAGTAAAATTCGATTATCAAAATAAGAAGGCTCAAATAGTATACTCCATAAACATATAAACGGAAAGACAATAGCCCAATAAAGAAGCGACCCTATCTATAGTTATTACATTAATAAATAGCCAACAAACTCAATAATTAGGATTGCAAAAACATAGTATCCTGCCTTGAAAACCACAAACCTGGGCGAATCAGCGAGTCATCCGTGTTTACCACTGTCGGGAAGGTTTGTTTTACGGTTCTTTCCCTGTGTAAAGGCGGGGTCATAGGAGGGATTTTTTATAGCCAATATATATAGGCAACATTTCCAGTGTCTTTTGTATTGCTAATGACGACTGGATTGGAGGTAGGCTATTTGATATGACTGAATTTCAATAAAACATTAATTCAGAAGCTGCAAGACCTGAGTAATTATCGAATTAAATCGTTGGGCTATGTTATCGTTTAACACTGCTTTTAACAATATGTTTGTTAGTGGAGTAGAAGATCGGAAAATAATGGAAATGTACGAAAAGAACGTTGTTGAATAAACAGTATTTAGTGTTGCAAATAATGTAACGTGTACGTATGCATACCGTACATACACATGCGAAGTACTCATGACACTTGCCTGCATATACTGTACATACACTGTACAGTATTTACCAATTTGATACACGCATATATGCATACATGCAAGAACGGTACGGGCACGATATACACAAAACACACACATCAACACACAAATGCTCTCACATACCCAATTACATACTTATTTATAGCATAATCATCAACTAGAGCATACATACACTCACACATATACACACACATCAACACACGACACACCAACACACACGAATATATTCATCAAACTTTACATACATACACACACACACACACAGAGCCACACACCTGTGGTTCCTGTGGTGAGTAGTTTCAGGCAGTAGTTGCTGCCCGTGGCCACGCTGATTCGCCGCCACTAGTATAACCCGTCTGCTCGTCTCTTCGCCATTTGGTCTATGATGCTGTTGCTGGCAGCGCAGAGGTGGTAATGTGGCAGCTTGGGTTGATCGGGTATTATCCGTAGGAATTTATCTAGTTGGTTCTTGAAACGTTCAAGGTTATGTTCCGTTGAGTCACGCAGGTGTCTGGGCAGTGCATTG
The DNA here is from genome assembly GCA_032716605.1 of Paralithodes platypus. Taxonomy (NCBI): domain Eukaryota; kingdom Metazoa; phylum Arthropoda; class Malacostraca; order Decapoda; family Lithodidae; genus Paralithodes; species Paralithodes platypus. The sequence continues at coordinate 12,542,686 of CM064516.1, forward strand.
AAAAGGAGTGGCCCTCTTATAGCAAAAGCGTTTTCTTTGAGCGTCTTGATTCTTGTACTTGCTCTGGGGTATATCCTTTCAATATGGCAGAGCCGACCCCGTCGTTGGTGGATGCTAAACCGTATATTCAAGTTATTTACAGATTTTTCGGTCAATATTTTGTAGATGTATAATATAGCGTACCTTTCTCTACGCCTTTCTAGTGAGTAAAGGTCGAGTTCACGTAACCTTGCCCAGTAGTCTAAATGTCGGACGTCAGATATTCTATCGGTGAAAGATCGTTGTACTGTTTCAAGTGACTGCTTCTCTCCTGCTCGCCACGGACTCCACAGCTGACAACAATACTCTAGCAATGGTATCACGAGTGACTTGTATAACGTCAGCATAGGAAGCCTTTCACGTGTCCGGAAAGTGCGAAGGATCCAGCCAGCCTGGCTTCGTGCCTTCTTTACCACATTTTGTATATGTTGGGTAAACTTTCCGTCACAACTGAGGGTAATTCCTAGGTCTCTTATATACTCCTTGGTGTCTATATGTGAACCGTCCGGTGCTGCAAACGTGTGTGCATTGTAATTGATTCCCCCTGAACTGTAATGTATATGCTCAAATTTGTTGTCGTTGAAGGACATGTTATTATGCTCTGCCCACGCGTAAAGTGATGCCAGATCAGTTTGTAATTTTTCGGCATCCGATACTGAAGAAACTTCCTTCAGTACCCTGGTGTCATCGGCAAAAGAAGCTACAGACGAGTGTAAGACGTGTCTGTTTATGTCGGATATGTGGATCAGAAATGGCAGAGGTCCAAGGACCGATCCCTGTGGCACCCCACTGTTGACCACCGACGGCCGAGACACTGCACCGCTAGCCGCTACACACTGCTCCCTGTCAGTAAGAAACGAGTGCAGTCACATCCCGAGCTTTCCAGTAATGCCCATTTGTCTTATCTTGTGTAACAAAATGCCGTGGTCTACCTTGTCAAAGGCTTTTGCGAAATCAAGATAGACCACATCAACATTTTTGTTATATTCCAGCTTTTCTAAAATTGTTTCATAGTGGGCGAGCAGTTGGGAGAGGCATGAACGCCCAGTGCGAAAACCATGTTGGTCTTGGTTCATTTTGTTGTTTTGTTCGAGATATTGAGCCATGTTCTTAACCATTATTCTCTCCAAGACACACAGACAGACAGACAGACAGACAGACAGACAGACAGACAGACAGACAGACAGACAGACAGACAGACAGACAGACAGACAGACAGACAGACAGACAGACAGACAGACAGACAGACAGACAGACAGACAGACAGACAGACAGACAGACAGACAGACAGACAGACAGGACAGACAGACAGACAGACAGACAGACAGACACAGACAGACAGACAGACAGACAGACAGACACACACACATACACACACAGCCACAGCCACACACACACACACACACACACACACACACACACACACACACACACACACACACACACACACACATACACACACTGCCACACACACACCTCCAAACAGCCACACACGTATCTATGCATCACACTTTGTATAATGATAACCTGGAGTAAAATTAGAACGGTACAAAAACGGTGAAGGGCGGTGGTCCGGGCCTCGGGGATGGTGCTCGCTGCCTTTCTGAACCCTCTGCCCTGCCTCCCTTTGCTGCCTTACCCGGTCTGTCTGAACTCTCTGCTGCCTTACCCTATCTACCTGAACCCTCTGCCCTGCCTCTCTCTGCTGCCTTACCCTGTCTACCTGAACCCTCTGCCCTGGCTCCCTTTGCTGTCTTACCCTGTCTACCTGAACCCTCGGCCCTGCCTCTCTCTGCTGTCTTACCCTGTCTACCTGAACCCTCTGCCCTGCCTCCCTTTGCTGCCTTACCCTGTCTACCTGAACCCTCTGCCCTGCCTCTCTCTGCTGCCCTACCCTGTCTACCTGAACCCTCTGCCCTGCCTCTCTCTGCTGTCTTACCCGGCCTGTCTGTCTGAACCCTCTGCCCTTCCTCCCTTTGCTGTCTTACCCTGTCTACCTGAACCCTCTGCCCTGCCTCCCTTTGCTCCCTAACCCTGTCTGCCTGAACCCTCTGCCCTGCCTCCCTTTGCTGCCTTACCCGGCCTGTCTGTCTGAAACCTTTGCCCTGCCTCCCTTTGCTGCCTTACCCTGTCTACCTGAACCCTCTGCCCTGCCTCCCTTTGCTGCCTTACCCTGTCTACCTGAACCCTCTGCCCTGCCTCCCTTTGCTGCCTTACCCTGTCTACCTGAACCCTCTGCCCTGCCTCCCTTTGCTGCCTTACCCTGTCTACCTGAACCCAAGCCCTGCCTCCCTTTGCTGCCTTACCCTGTCTACCTGAACCCTCTGCCCTGCCTCCCTTTGCTGCCTTACCCTGTCTACCTGAACCCTCTGCCCTGCATCCCTTTGCTGCCTTACCCTGTCTACCTGAACCCTCTGCCCTGCCTCCCTTTGCTGCCTTACCCTGTCTCTCTGAACCCTCTGCCCTGCCTCCCTTTGCTGCCTTACCCTGTCTACCTGAACCCTCTGCCCTGCCTCCCTTTGCTGCCTTAACCTGTCTACCTGAACCCTCTGCCCTGCCTCCCTTTGCTGCCTTACCCTGTCTACCTGAACCCTCTGCCCTGCCTCAATTTGCTGCCTTACCCTGTATACCTGAACCCTCTGCCCTGCCTCCCTTTGATTCCTTACCCTGTCTACCTGAACCCTCTGCCCTGCCTCCCTTTGCTGCCTTACCCTGTCTACCTGAACCCTCTGCCCTGCCTCCCTTTGCTGCCTTACCCTGTCTGCCTGAACCCTCTGCCCTCCCTCCCTTTGCTGCCTTACCCTGTCTACCTGTACCCTCTGCCCTGGCTTCCTTGTTGCCTTACCCTGCCTGCCTGAACTCTCTTTGCTGCCTTACCCTGACTGTCTGAACCCTCCGCCATGGCTGCTTTGTTTGCTTACCCTGCCTTCCTGAACCCTCTGCACTGTCTGCCTTGTTTCCTTACCCTGCCTGCCTGAACCCTCTGCCCTGTCTGTCTGCTTGGTCTAACTCTGCCTGTTTTGCCTTACCCATTCTTGCCCTACCTACCTACCTATCTTACCCTTTCTCTTCTATCCTGTTAATCTTACTATGTTTGTGACACACCACTGTAGTCCGTTTTCCCCTATTCTACCTTACTTTGCTTTATTTTGCCTGTTCCGTCATTCTGGGAGTTGTGTCTTACGTTGACTTCTATTCTACTACACCCTAGTCAAGTATTGTCCTATTGTGTTCTACCTTGCTCTATTCTACCAGTTATATCCTAATCATTCATACTCTACCTTGTCTTCTACCCTCTGTCCAGTCTTACCTTACCCTACTTATTTTATCTAACCCCTTCTGCCCTATCTTACCTAGCAGCTTAACTATATTCCTTTTGCTTCGCACAACCCTGTCTGTCATACCATACCCTTTGTAGCTTTGAAATACGTTACCTATACTATTTTTTCTGTTTACTTTACCCTACCCTTTCTAGTCGTCTCCTATGATGTCTGCTCTTCCCTTCCCTGTTTGTGCCATCATATTTCTTGTGCTACCATGTCCTTGCTATTCTTCCCCTTTTACCCCTTAATTTCTTGCCTAACCTTACATATACTGACCTACCATGACTGTTATATAGCCTACTCTGCCAGCCCTTAACTGTTTACCCAACTTTGCCTTCTTTAGTTTACCCTCTTTTGTCTGGGAATGATCCTATATATACACTTCTTTCATTGACATTCCCTGTTTGTTATACCTTATCCTAGTTTACGCAACCTAATCTGTCATTCCCTATCTACTCTACCCTACCCAATCTTGATCAACAAAACCTACTCTTGATTTATCCTGCCTACTCGACTTTATTTCTCCATACCTTGCACGTCTTTGCTTGTTTAACTATATCTTTAATATTGATCCCTACCATGCCTCTCGCACCAATTTTCCCCACACCAGCAGGCAATCTAATCCTGCCTGACTGGTCTATATTATGCCGGGTAATAAATACAAACATGTTACGCCCACATCACATCTCATACATCTCCATGCAGGGTAGGCGATAGTGATCAGGTGATTTATGGGCCTACAGCCCGGTGTTTCACATAAGCTACTCAATTACGAGAGCACGGGCTAAATTACATCGAATGTGACGTTTCACCTCGTTAGCAGTAAGCTAGAGAATGGAGGCTACCTTGAACCACCCAATCAAGTTGTTAATATTCTAGCTTGTTAACCTAGGCTGATTTATTAACCTAAAAATGCATATATTCGTAAGTAGAAGCATGTTTGCGTTTACATGTTGCGTACTGTAATCTATTTACAATAATCAAAAGACATTTGACAGTAAATACGTTTATACTATAGAGGTAACGGTACTTAAGTTAACAACATTAATAAAACAATTATTATATTCATGTAGGCTATTTCCATATAACCTTACACAACACTATGGCATAATAATTAAAAGTGACCAGTAGAGCATATATCTCGGCCATCCGTGCAAGCTATAGCAGGTGTCATTTAAGCCACTGGACCCCAAGCGATATAATAATAAATGACACTCCAGGACCAGCCAAATTTTTTTTTTTTTTTTCCAGAAAACACAAGCGATGGGTTATCAATGAAGGAAAAACTACATAAAACCACTCACCTAGGTCATTTGGGGGTCCTGGGGGGCGGGGGGTGGTCACCACCATCACTGGGTGATGGGTAGGCGAGGGTAGGCGATATACTGGCCTCTCATTCCCGTGCGCGCCCAAATGCACGAGGCTGGACTTATGGGGTTGCCAACCACCGGTATTGTTCCGTGGGATCCTAAAGTAGTTCCCATACAAATCTGAACCCTCTAGGTGCCATAGAACAAGAGTGATTAAGGCGGTCACATACGCTGTATCGCTGGGACTGTGGGTTACATAGATAGGCGACGCATAATGTGCGTCCCTGGGGTCGGAGGCGTTAAATTCAGCCTGTCCGCGGCCGTTTTGCACCTCGGCCGTGTTTGTAATATGAATAGAGCAGAGCCATCAATTTAGTTCAATCATCATTCTGGTCTGTGGCTGTTTTGGTACGCAGTCGTTTTGGTATGTTGCAGGCTTGGTACGTGGCCATTTTTGTTCACGGCCACTATGGGCACAGCCAAATGGTCTCAATGATGTTTTATGCTTTGGAGGAGATCAACCGTCTTTGCCAGCGGCTGTTTTGGTTAGTGGCCGTTTTGGTCGATGTGTGCTAAGTGGTGTAATTAGATGGGTCTATGATGGTTGTGGTCAACATAATTTTATCTGTATTGGGAAAGTGGACATATTGGTCAACGTATGTTATGGTCCGTGGCCGTTTTTGTCCATGGCAGTTATGATGAGGTTCGTGGTAATTTGGTCTGTCCATGGCCAGTGTGAGTCATTGGTATCCACTGAACACAACTTCTAAATCTCATTCAATTCCGATAAAGCACATTAAAAGATAATGGTATCAGTATGCTAAATTACAATGGGTATAAGCCTCCCCCGTTGGGGTAGACCAATCATTAACCACTTATTCGTGAAGTCCTTATAATGTCCCGTATGTCTCTGAGTGAATATTGCTAGATAACGTCAACAACTTCACATAATCATATTTTTAGGGGGGAGGGGGGGGGGGGGTAATTTCGCGGCAGGGCTTGTTGGTCAATTATTTTTATCTATATTTCAATCGTTTCGATTCTGGCATTAAATGAAGGTATTGATGAAGTTCCATGTAAATGCGTCCATTAGTTTAGAGACACCCTGCTTGCAAGAATACAGACAAACAGAGAGTCAATAGGCGACGATCACATATTTTTTTTCTCGAAAAAACTTCATTTGGAGGAGATAATTACGTTACATGGTGTCTTCTTATCGTAAGGTATTTTAATAATATTTCTGAAGGGGAGTGTACATATTGGATATATTCTGAAAGAAAAATCTACTGTATAATACACTTACTAAATCACCAACACACACATTCTTATTCTCTCCCTCTCTCTCTCTCTATCTCTCTCTTTCACCCACATCCACACACGCACGCACACACGCACACCCACATACACACACACTCCCCCCCCCCCCCCCCCCCCCCTTCACACACACAGTAATGAGTGTAAATTGTAGCAGCAGTCCTAATCACACATAGGCCGGGCTGCCATTAAGGTAATAAGAGAGAGGTTATTAACGAAGGCCACAAATTGTAACCACTATACTTTGTTCTAATTAGTTTGGCAGTATGATTATGAATGAAGGTGACTGGTTGGGAGTAGTGCGTGGAGTGACTTCAATTTCAATAATGCATGCAGTTGAGTAATGAAGAACGTATATCATGCTCAAAAGCTTAATATCTATTTAACCTATCAGGCTAAATGTTGTGGCTTCTAGAAAGGTGGAATAAACAGCCAGGTACATAATTATGAACATATTATAGTCATAATGCGTTCCAGTAACCCACCCTTCCCAAAATGAATAAGTTCGTCAGTTATTAGGAGAGATTTTCTGGCAATACTTGACAATGAGAGGTTCTACCTAAGCTGACTATAATTGAATAACACAGGTGAGAACAAATAAATCCACTATCCACTTCACTACACTAAACATGCACACCACACTTCATTCCTCCACACCAAAATTAAAAAAAAAAAAAAAAAAATGAATTCTAGCCCAGCCTCGGAGTCCCCAGGGGGGGGGGGGGGGGACCATAAATGCCCCCACACAATTACCTGGACCTCGGCCTGTTACTCTTTCTATTAATTTCTGCAACATTCGTGGACTTTCCTCTAACTTTCACTCTGTTGAGCACCATCTCTCCTCCTACAAACCTGATCTTCTCTTCCTCACCGAAACTCAGGTGTCTGTAGCAATATCCAGCAGCCCCTTCTCTGTATCCTCCTACTTTCTCTATCCTAGTTTCAAAGCCAAAGGCGGATGTTGTGCATATGTGCACAACAAACTCACTTGCTCTCGTGTTCCCGATTTTGACTCCTCTGAATTCTCAACTTTATGGCTCAAACTTTCCTGTCATTCTCTTACTAAATATTTCTGTGCTGTCTATCTTTCCCCTAACTCTAAAAACTTTCCCAAATTCTTTGACTATCTAAACTCTACAGTGGAACACATTCTATCCATTTCTCCTTTCTCAGAAATCTCCATATTACGAGATTTCAACGTTCACTACCGCCAATGGCTCTCCTCTCACACTACTGATCCACCTGGTGAACAAGCCTACGTCTTTTCTATCCTTAGAGAGAGAGAGAGAGAGAGAGAGAGAGAGAGAGAGAGAGAGAGAGAGAGAGAGAGAGAGAGAGAGAGAGAACAGGGCGGCACAAATCAAGCAGGTAACTCACAGGTAACCCCCCGACACAAGGCACTGAATAATAACTTTTTACCAGACCCAGGTAGATAACACGCAGACAGATGAGGCGCGCGCACGCACACACACACACACATGTACACACACACGCAATCACATACATAATATACACACACACGCACACACACACACTATCCTCTCTCCCTCTCATAACACACACCATCTCTCTCTCTCTCTCTATTACACATACACACCAAATAATAACTTTTTAGCATCCCCTCACAGATAAGACGGAGACAGATGAGGTGGTCAGGGTGGCAGAGGGTTGACCCCCGGGGGAGCCACGGAGGGCCTGACCCCTGGGGCGGCACCATGGGAGGGGGGGAGGGGCAGCGGTCAGGGGGGAGGATCCAGGGGTCAATCGGCTCTCCGGGGGTACACAGTGGGGGAGGGATACAGGAGATGACCCGGAGGAAGAGGAGGCACACCCATCTTCACATAAAAACACATATACCAACAAGAAAAAACAAATACACTAACATAAACAAATACACTAACATAAACAAATACACTAACATAAACAAATACACTAACATAAACAAATACACTAACATAAACAAATACACTAACATAAACAAATACACTAACATAAACAAATACGTATAATAAACAAATACACTAACATAAACAAATACGTATATTAAACAAATACACTAACATAAACAAATACGTATAATAAACAAATACACTAACATAAACAAATACGTATAATAAACAAATACACTAACATAAACAAATACGTATAATAAACAAATACATGAAATAACAAGTAAACATTAATATATCCGATAGACACAATACACACATAAAGAAATACATATTATCGAATGCATCAAGATAATCAATACAAATTCAGCAAGCATAATGATGAGTACATAAATACTATTTCATTGTTAATATCTGAAGATGTATACCGTACTGTGTGTGATGGATTACCTTGGGTCCTTTCTATGTCTTCAATTCATATATGCCTATTTGTTATCTCTCTTCGAGAGAGAGAGAGAGAGAGAGAGAGAGAGAGAGAGAGAGAGAGAGAGAGAGAGAGAGAGAGAGAGAGAGAGAGAGAGAGAGAGAGAGAAAACTACTTAAATGGGAAAATGAAAAGATAGAGCAATACAAAGAGTCATTTGCTCAGTGTATGCAGCTTACATATACTTAAGTAAATAAATAAACCTTCCATATTCACCATGAAATAACTCGAGACTTCTTTAAGCAATCTTATCATATAATGCTAAAAATAAAAAAAAATAAAAATAATGTACCGTATATATTTTCGTATATATTTAGGTTATTATGGAAGCTGTGATTCCTGAACCTTCATAAATATAAAGTATATTACCATACATAAAGCTAGGTGTGTTCATCATAAAATCCTTTGTAATACTAAATGTCAAAGAAGCAATCGTCAGCCCCCAATTTGTCGGTCCCAGAAGCCAAAGGGGCCTCACCCTCACCTTGTGATAAACAACACACTCACTTTCCATGTACTCGACCTTGGCCCACTAACATTTGGGACCCATACGACCACAAATCTCACCCTCCTGACACCTTGACACTCCTCTGACCTCATCTCATCCACCTCCAGACACCCACGACCCCAACCCCCACACTGCAATACCTCCGATGCTATCCTCCTCACTCATTATAGCCCCGACCCCATTCAACCCCCTCCTGACACTCCCGACCTCACCCCCTCACTCTAATACCCCCGACCCCATCATCTCACTCTTACACCCCCGACCCCACCTCAACCCTCGCCTGACACCCCTAACCCCATCCCTCGCCCCTAGCTCGACACCCCTAACCCCCCCCCCCATCCTGATCCCCACTGACCCCACCCCCTCTCCTCCTGACCCCAATGCTTCCCCTCTTGACACCCCCTAACCCCACCACCCTCCTGACATACCCTGACCTCATCCCCGCCCCTCAGCATCCATTAAGACCGAGGGGCCCGAGCGCTTTTTTTGTTCAGACATCATTTTGAGGGATTGTATTTACATTGGTATCGGCGGCAACTAGATTGAAATTAAATTAGTGTAATGTATAGACTATTCATTATGAGGTGTATGGAAAACCCGACCTGAAATCCATCTTAACTTAAAGAGGACTTTAGCAATTAAGCTTTTAGTTTTACCATTTGGGAAGAATAAGACTAAGTAGCTGTGGAAACTTGAATCACGTTTGCTCGTTCCCTTCCTAAGTTAAATGAAGCTAAGGGATACAATTTCCAGATTCGTCATTAGGAAGCGACTCCAGTTGGCTGAAAGCATACAAAACATTAACTAATAATTCTCCAGACCAAATTTGTGTTGAGATAATATGCCCGAGAAAGGTGTGGAGTGAGTGAGCCTCAATTACGAGTCGACCTCCACCTTGGGAGCGCGGGAGGTGAGGTGCCCTACCGGAGGAGGCCAGGACCCCGTATAATGGGAGGGTAATGGCATAATCCGGGAGGCTCTTTTGTGGAGGGCGGCACGGGACGATACATTTTCTTTTCTTTTCTTTTATTTTGCAATGGCGGATTCAAGTACAAGCAATTTATTACACGCTTTGAGTGTATAAACCTATTGGCAGCATTTGATTATCTGCTACCTGATGGCACCATAGCATTTGTAAACTCAATTATGTTATAATTTTAACGTGCGATATCTACAATCTCTTGAGACTTGGTCCTTTTAGTATAAATTAATGATGATGAGTATTAGAACAAAGCTGATCTGATTCCAATGTTGTACAACCACATTTCGACCAAATTTTAAAGAAAATAATGAACAATATTACATTTTGTATACAATAATCTATCATCGATTGTACTAGGATTACCTGAATGAAAAACAACAGCATGACTTTTAGTTCGACAAGAGGGAGAAATAATTTACATCATATCAATTTACATTATATAATAAACTACACCATAAAACTAGAGACGACTCCTTAACATTTCAACCATATTTTTTGCTTTGTTGCCACCCCTTGAGTGATCTAACCAGGGGTATACAGTATATTCCAATGACAGGGATGAGATGAGGCGTGGCCGGAGTGGAACTCGGGGTGTCAAAGAGCAATGGAGAGGGTGAGAGAGGTGAGGGCTTGTTTGTAGTAGTAGTAGTAGTATTAGCTCCTCCACGATCATTCACTCGTCCTCCCTCGTACACACACACATTCATTCACTTGAAGGAGACGAGGAGAGATTCATTCATAAAGTTCATTGTACTGAGATGGCAAAGGGAGAACTAAATGTTAATTATATTGAGATTCTAAGCGACCTACATTATTTGTGGAAGATAACTCATCAATCAAATATTGTTGATTATTAACGTATACCTTGTATGGTAGTTGCCGTATGTATAGTGAATCTGACATCATGTATGGAGGGACGATATCTAGTGTGTGTGTGTGTGTGTGTGTGTGTGTGTGAATCTATATTATTAAATCAGTTCGTGTCTCTGTTTGTCTGTCTGTGTGTTCTTAATAGGCGGCCGTAGTTTTGGACCTGGGGAGCTGAAACTTTGCATGTGGGTGTCAATTGACCTGGGTCAGGTCATAGAGGGGGCGAGGCCACGATCGGAGGTCGTTTCGAGGCCGAAATTGAAAAAAAAAAAAAAATGGCCGTTTGGGGCAGAAGGAGGCCTCCGATCGAAAAGGTGTATGGAACGAAAGTTGTTCGCAGCCCCTCAAAATGGGGGTACGGATGAGGTCAGATCCAAAATCGGAGGTCATTTAGCGGCCGAAATCGAGGTCGCCGTTTAACCCTCTCCGACATATGACGCGATTTTGAGCCTATTAGGGATACTTTAAAGCCTTTGTTACCATCAGGGGTATTTAGAAACCTTTAGTTTAGTTACTTCAACCTCTGCAGTTGTCTTTGAGTTAGCTGTGGGCAGAAAACTATTTTTGGAGAGGTAATTATAAGAGTGAGAGAACTCTATTTCTTATTGCTAATCTGGCAACCTCTGCGTCATACGTGCGTGAAAGGGTTAATGAGGCACAGGGAGGTCTAGGCCGGTGATTATGGTAGTAGTAGTATTGTGATGATTGTGGTAGTAGTGATTGATGATGGTGATTGTGGTAGTAGAATTTAAACCCGGGCAACGCCGGGTACCCCTGCTAGTAATAGTGACAATCGGTTTATTTTGAGCCGACTGCAAAAGAGGCTGAAAATATACAATTCCTTAACCTAACTTATCCTAAGTAGTCAACAGATTGACTCCGGCTGCCACAATAGCGCCTACATACCCCCAGGAGGGTAGGATGTGGGCAGGGAACCAGATGCAACCCAGCGGTGGCGCATCCACACCTAACCTTCACAGCCAGGAAAGGTTTTGACTGAAGCCTCACCTGCAGGTAGCTGGGATCGAACCAGCGCTACCACAGTCAAGAGACTTGAGTACAAGGATTCAATACATACGGCCACTGTGGCCTTGTGTGTGTGTGTGTGTTGTTTTTTTTTGTTTTTTTTTTCTATGTCTCAACCTCGGGACTGTAGGTTGTTCAGCAGCCTGTAACTCTTACGAGGCCCCGAGATTATCAATTGAAGCTTCGAGGTATTGGGTGCTTCATATGTGTCGTACTAGATGGTCACAGAGGAGCTTCAAGGTGTTGGTGGCTTCCTTTCTGCCACACTAGATGATGACACCTTATTTATACACGTTACTTGATTTGGAGAGAGCAGCTATACGGTCGTTCACAGCATCTTCAAATATGGTCGGGCATCTTCTATGCTATAAATTGGTGACGATAAAGGGGATGTTTTCTTGGCGTGTCGGTGTAGCCAGGATACTTATAGAACAGCAGGAACGATCGGATCACCTCGGAAAAAAACCATGACGTTTGGCGTGGACTCGACCTGAGGTCCTTTTGGTCTGCAGTCCACAACGCTATCCACTGTGTGTGTGTGTATGTGTGTGTGTGTGTGTGTGTGTGTGTGTGTGTGTACTACCTAAACCCTCTGTTAGCTTTCATAATCCATTACCCAGATACCTAGACGAAAAATGTTTGAAAACACGTAAGTGGGTAGTGAGAACATTGATAATCCTTTCTCACTTTTTCTTGCACCTCGTCGCGTTGCATATTACCCGAGGCAAAAGAATGTCAGAGTATAATGAAAAAACAATCGATTTTAAATTCACCACATCCAGTTTCTTCCCAGTCCCTGGAGAATTGAGGAGAACGATGATAAAGATGAACGTGTGTCAAGATGAGGTGAACTAGGTCTTATAATTGTCTAGTCGACTTTCTATGCCAACAAGGTGGATTTATACGATCTCTCTCATCTCGCATTAACCCCTTCTGTACCGGCGACGTCTTTTTAAGTACATTCTAGCAATATTTAGACGGTTTTGTGTAGCTTAAGAAGGATCTGTGGAGGTAAAAAAGGTTAAATGAGATAGTTCGACGCCTGTTAATTGCTGGAGGCCCTTTTTAAACTGAATATAATCATGTAATAGTATCCAGAACAAAGACAAAAATAAAGGCGCCGGTACAGAAAGGGTTAAAAGGTTTGAATTCAGAAGCTGTCAGGCCTGGGATACCGAATAAAAATAAATAAAAATAAGGGTGAATAAAGCACTGGTGTCAATCCAAGTCAAAGGTGAAGTGGGTGCTAATATTCCCACCCCGCGACCTCTAACCCGTCAAATAGGCGTTAAGGGGGGTGCCCTGTTTTTGTTTTGTCCTTTTCTATCTTTCTCTGGCTTGTATCCATTTGGCCCAATTCAGCCTACTGTTTTAAGACGTTTATCCCCATCCAGGTGTCAATTTCTTACTGGTGAGCGGTAGCGAGCCAGCATATTTTTTATTTGTGTTAGACAGCAGGCTAAATTTGTACATTTATCGATAGAAAAATGTCTCCGAAGCCGAATTTCTTCATATAATGCTGGCTCGCTATCGCTCGCCAGGAAGAAATCGACACCTAGATGGGGATAAACGTCTTAAAATAGTTGGCTGAATGGGGCCGAATGGATACAAGCCAGAGAAAGAGAGAAAAGGACAGAAATAACAAAAAGCAGGTCACCCCCCTTAAGTACACTGGAAAATTTGAGTGTGCATAAACCAACATATACTGTACAGTAGACTGCTTTAAGGGGCGAATTATATATATATATATATATATATATATATATATATATATATATTTATTTAGTTTCCTCCCTAGACCTCTACTCCCCTTTGAGATAAATGTGTGCATTTTTTTGTTGAAAATGGCCTTCACCAGTTCCTCGTAAGTTGTAGGCTTGCTGTCGCTCGCTAGGAAAAAACAAACACCTAAGTAGCATGAAAGGTCTTAAGATTGGCAAACAAATGGAGCGGAAGGTCATATAATAATCATATAATAACGGGGCTAAACATGAGGGAGACCGGGGTACAGAAAAAACCCCACCCCCTTAAGCCTACAGTAGTACACAATATTATAATCAGTGGGTATTCATCACCTTGCGCAAATATTATATATATATATATATATATATATATATATATATATATATATATATATATATATATATATATATATATAAAATACATACATAAATATATAAATAAATCAGGCTTTTATATTAAAATATAAATGACGTATATTTTGAATGTGTTTTGTATTGAATGCGAAGATAGTGAGATTTCAAATATTAATCTTAATTAATATTATATACATGTGTAACAGCTTTGTTACCGACTGTATAACCTAAATTGCACATACGGTACGATGTTTCCTCCAGTGCAGTTTTTTTTAACTGTAGTATTTTGTCCCGCATTCACCAGAATATAAACAAACGACTGCGTGTGCGTGTGTGGGGAGGGGGGGGGGGAGGTAAAGTGGGTGCTAAAGTTCTAGTTACATAGTGTGTACCCAGTCACCTGAAGAAGGCTTAAAGGGAAAGTGTGTGTAAAAGAAGGGAATAACTGGGTGCTAAAAGCCCCCAAAGTTGCAATTCCTAGCCCGTCACACGAAAAAGGCTCAAAGGATAAACGTGTGTGAAGCGACTAAGCCAATTGTACAGCCTATAAGAATGCAGGCAGAGTACTACTAACCCCAGCTACCAGAGCTGCAAAAAAAAAAATAATAATAATAATCTCAACCTTCTGCATACAGTCAATGGTTGTTTTTATGATGCACAGTGACTTATAATCAAAACACCTACCTACCTACCTTTCTTTTCCTCCAAACTCCACCCCATACCAGAACCATCTATATTTAATTTTGAACTGGATCCTGTGATACTATAATACCATCCTCTACAGAAGGTCCGACTAAAAAATATTTGAACAGAAAATAAAGAAGTCACCCTTCTGTATACCTACCCCAAGACACAGATGTCATGTTGTGAATATTACTCGATCCTATGAATGATTAAAGTTGATGATAAAGTGGAACACGTTTATTGAGAAGTAAAAAAGGTGATAATAATCGCACTGTTCGTGCCCTCTCTGCCCAAGTCCGAGTCCTCTCCCCCAGCCCAGGGCCTATTCCCCAGCCAGTGACCTTTGCCTCAGCCCATACCCTCTCCCCCAGCCTATGCCTTTTCCTCCAGCCTATGCCTTTTCCTCCAGCCTATGCCTTTTCCTCCAGCCTGTGCCCTCTCCCCCAGCCCGTGCCTTCTCCCCCAGCTCGTGCCCTATTCCCCAACCAGTGACCTATCCCCCAGCTCGTGCCCTCTTCCCCCAGTTCGTGGCAACTCCCCCAGCTCGAGTCCTCTCCCCCAGCCGGTGCCCTCACCTCCAGCCAGAGCCCTATTCCCCACCCAGTGACCTATCCACCAGCCCGTACCCTCTCCTCCAGCCGGTGCCCTCTCCTCCAGCGAGAGCCCTCTCCCCCAGCCCGTGCCGTATAAACCAGCCCGTGCTCTCTCCCCCAGCCTGTGCCCTATCCCCCAGCCAGAGCCCTATTCCCCAGCTAATGACCTATCAACCAGCTCGTGCCCTCTCCCCCAGCCCGCGCCCTCTCTGCCCCCCGCGCCTCTTAGAAAATTTGACCCCAACCCCAACACGTGGGCTACACGCGGCTCCCCCACCGAGCACCCCTGTATCCTGGGGCATCTCCCGACCCCTGTGGCCGCCCGCGTCATGCCCCGCTACCCCCAGTGCCCCGGGTGACCCTGTACACACTAAAGAGGGCCCCCACAACCCCAGGTCATCTCACCGCACCTTTCAAACACACACATCGGAAAACATTTGATCAGGACGACTGTCTGGTCCGATTTTTGTTTTAATTATTATTATACGAGGTTATGGTCGGGTTTTTTTATTCTTATTTGCGAGCAATGTATGTTTAATTTGCCACATACTCCTAGACTGAAATATGTTTAATTTGCCACATACTCCTAGACTGAAATATGTTTAATTTGCCACATACTCCTAGACTGAAATATGTTTAATTTGCCACATACTCCTAGACTGAAATATGTTTAATTTGCCACATACTCCTAGACTGAAATATGTTTAATTTGCCACATACTCCTAGACTGAAATATGTTTAATTTGCCACATACTCCAAAACTGAAATATGTTTAATTTGCCACATACTCCTAGACTGAAATATAAATAATGCATGTTTAATTTGCCACATACTCCTAGACTGAAATATAAATAAATTAAATAAATTAATGAATAAATAAATATGTAAATATTACATAAAGCACGCTTCCATGGGTCCCTTTCAAGCTATATATGTACGTTTTTCGATAGAGATATGTCCCGGCCAAAGGCCGATTTATCATAAATTGCATGTTCGCTTTCGCTCGTACCGCCCTCCCGCTCCCCCCCCCCCCCCCCCCCCCCCCCCCAAAAAAAAAAACCACAAAAAATAAAAACAAAAACAAAACGAATGGGGTGAAGTATCTCTAAACTAATGAGAGAGAGAGGTGTGTGTGTGTGTGTGTCGAAAATGACACGCCCCGCAGTAGGCAGGGTTAAGTGGAGTCAAACACATAGTAAAGCATATGTACGTACATGTATAACTGTTTTTGTGAAGTACTTAGTATATACGAAAGTTGTGTTGAAAGAACACTATTTGAGGAGCAGTGATTTTTGTTTACAACATTTTATTCATGATATATATATATACGAAACGTTATAAAAAAGGTGTGCATACACAACTACATCAATATAAGTAATTTATGATGGGCGCAAAATGTCGAGAGTTGTCCAGTTTCTATTTACCGACGGATCTCCACCTAAGCCTCAATTTACTTGCAACAATTATGCAAGACTAGAACAAAAAAGAATGAGACAACTAAACTACACACTGTTCATCGTCATCGGGCAGTAAATGTTTGTCTTTATTTTGATTAATCAGCTGTGACTAAATATTAATAAAGGATTTTATCTTAACCCATTCATTACCGTTGACGTCCTATTCATCATATTCTGGCCACTATTAGACGATTTTATTCAGCCTAGGGAGGATCTGTGGTAGCTACAATTAATTGAGATAGTATGTAGCCTTTTAGTTGTTAGAGGTCCTTCCTAAGCTGAATACAATCATCTAGTAGTTGTCAGAATATAATGTAAAGAACGTCACCGGCACTGAATTGGATAAATTATGAAAAAACACTTTTTAAATGGAACAGATATACTATATTTATGTTATCTGTTAAAAATAAGTTGCTAGAGGAACAGATTATGTCAAACCAGTAATTTCAGCTAGTAATTGATCGAAGTCTGGTAATCTGCTGCGACTTACCGGATGAATAACACCTTCAAGACAAAATATATGATAATCATATAACAGGCTGCCACTAACACATATCTTCAACTCTGATTCTGTGACATCGAATATATACTCAAAATTTAAGAACCCATTCAGAACCATATTACGCATTCAGTAGCCTACTTTTATACCGTTTTTAATTACACGAGTTCATTAGTTTAGAAGGGGTATGCCGGGGTAATGGGGTTAATCATATAACAAGGATTATACAGAATAATCGGTCAATTCAGTTTCCTTCAATAGATGCAATTAGTTTATAATAAGTTAGTTAAGTTACGTATACCTAAATTACATTAGGTTAGCTTGACTAGGTATAATTAGGATAGGTTAGCTTAGACTGCATAAGGTTAGGCTTCCAAAAGTTAACTAAGATTATATTAAAATATGGTAGTTTGGTTAAGGTACGTCAGGTTAGTTTATAATTAGACAAGATTGTTCGTTAATATGGTTAAAGTTAGGTTAGGTTGGTATAGATTAGAGTACATTAGGTTAAGCTAGATTGGTTGGTTTGGTTTATCATGGCAGTATAATTGATCAAAGGTTGAGGGCGTTTGTTGTAAGAAATCGGGAATTTCTTATGTTGTTATTATGTAACTCTAAACATAAAATGTATTTGTGATTGCAATTTTAAATGTAAATTCTTTGATTAATGTACCGTGTACAAACCCACATTCAAAAATATGTGTCATAGTAATATTTGCCAAATAATATACGATCGGGTTTGAAGTATCTGGGACAGTATACCACATCGCATTCTCTTATTATAGATTGACTTTTACTCAACGATTTTATGAAGCTCAGATAAACTCTGTGGGAATTAAAAGGATAATTGAGATACGTTTTACCCATTTATTTGTTACAGGTTCTTCCTATGCTGTATACAATTGTTTAATGATAGCCATTAATACAGTATACGCGCTATTATAATTCAATTCTCGCAAACAATAGACGATTTCATTCAGTTTACGAAGAATATCCAGAAAGACCACACACACACCATGTTATGTGAAAGTGTGACGAGATGGAAATTTTCGGATGTTATATTTTATGAATAAAAGATGAAGTTAAGATATTACAATTATGTACTACCGTTGCTTAAACATGTTATAACAATCCAGTTGCATTGATAATATATACTGGTAATCAATTACAGCCAGCGTCCAAATCATATGTAACAGGTCAGTCTGTTGGTAACAGTGTGTATTATATATATATATATATATATATATATATATATATATATATATATATATAATTATACAGTCTCGCATTTTCAAAAGGAATAATCCAATGTAGTTATCACCTAACATGACTTACTTTAATATATAATTGATGGTTAGTGCCTAACACTACTCGTCAACAGTAACACATGACAAACAATGATACAGTTGTTTATACAAAATCAAACTGCCTACAATTTAAAAAGGTGGCGAATACAGTACAAATGTAATTAATCAGTGCAAAGAACAGGGACAAACGATGAAATATATATTTAATGAATTGCACATGAAAGTTCTTAAGGTAATAAGAATCAGGTTTTCTTTGGCTTCCACAATAAAGCTCTAAAATAAAAGTAGAAACACAACAGAGAGAGGAGAGAGTGAACACTAACAAGGTACTATTTCTCTGCTCTCAACCCAGCTGGATAATTTTTATTTTGAGCTTCAGTGGCGTGGAACAGCCCGGGTGAGGAGAGGTCACAGGCACAGAAATACCCAGTCAAGTCTCAGATCAAGATATATGCAGGGACCTTCATCATCTCTGGTGGGATGGTCTACTTTTATTAAACTCTTGGGAGAATGCCAATCCCTTCAATAGCATTCTTCAATTAATTCTGGCTAACAATAGAGTTTATCATTCAATGTCGGAACGGTATCTATAAAGTATACGAGTAAAACCTATTTCTACTAACTATTTACCCCCCCCCCCATATATCCTACCTAAACTGAATAAAATCGACTAATGAAAGCCATAAATATAATAAAGGCGAACTGAAGGGGCGTGGAACAGCCCGGGTGAGGAGAGGTCACAGGCACAGAAATACCCAGTCAAGTCTCAGATCAGGATATATGCAGGGCGCTTCATCATCCTGGGTACGTTAGTCTACTCTTATAAATCTCAAGCCCGTCAGTACGATGGTTACATTTTCACATTATGGTTAAGGCTAATCGATTTCCTTTCGCTTAAGGGGGAGTCACCGGCTTTTATTCTCTTTCTCTCCTTTTCTCTCTTTATCTGGCTTGTATCCATTCGGCCCCATTCAGCCTACTGTTTTAAGACGTTTATCCCCTTTCAGGTGTCAATTTCTTCCTGGCGAGCGATAGCGAGCCAGCATTGTATTGAGAAATCCGGCTTCGCCGGAGAAATTTGTCTATCAAAAAATGTACAAATTTAGCTTGCTGTCAAAACAAAAATATATATATGCTGGCTCGCTCCCGCTCGCCAGGAAAATATTGACACCTGAATGGGGGTAAAAGTCTTAAAACAGTAGGCTGAATGGGGCCGAATGGATACAAGCCAAAGAGAGAGGGAGAGCAAGAGAAAAAAAGCGAGGTGGGCTCCCTTAAGAGTTAGGATATCCAGAAAACGAAGAAGGTAAACCATTTCTACTGACCATTTAAAACCCATAAATCCTTCATTGTAAAATAATGTGTTATAATGTACACTCGGAGACCATAGTCTGTAGCCCACGCAGTGGACCCCTCTGTTTTTCTTTGTGCAATATAATTATCTGGATTGATTTTTAGATATAAATTGTGTGTTGTTTTTTTAATTAATAGGATATATAGTTTTGTAGTTCATGTATAGAGAATTATATTCATAAATTCGTGTCCATAGATATATTTCCATAATTATAAATAGGTGACGCCCATTAATATTTATGAATGGGTATCCGAGTATACCAAAAATTATACACATAATAAGCATTTCATACGCTTACGCATTCAAATTAAATTAGCACACGCAAACAATTCAAACATTTTTATCTGCACCATGTATGTTACATATGAACACTATATTTACAGCGTGCCTAAACTGAATACAATCTTCTAATACAAGCCAGAATAAAATGAAGATAGGCGGCGTCCTAAAGGGACATGGAACAACCCGGGTGAGGAGACATCACAGACACATATTCAGTACACTGTAACAATTATGGGTTTGAAAAGGGTATGTAAAGGGTAATCAAGAGGAAGGCATATCAAATAAATACTAACAATATACCCAGCTTGAAGACATACCTTCTTTTAAACCCGCGCGCGCGTGTGTGTGTGTGTGTGTGTGTGTATATTTTTTGTTATTATTATTATTTTTTTAAAGTGCGCTCTAAAGCTCTACACATGTCTGGAGATTATTAACGTCTTGAAAACAGAGAGGCCTTTTTCAGTGTTATATGATTAACACTAAACAATAATAGTCAGCTTTGAAAGGAGCTCTGATAATTAAAGGGTTACATGCTATCTTAATATACTCTCCAACTCTCATATATTCATAAATCACTGATTGGTATTGTCTAATAAAAAATGGCCTAAATAAACGAAAGAAAGAATCCACAGCCACCAAGATACCAATTCCAGTCTCAGCTAAATGTATATGCAGGGATCTTCAGTCGAATATTTAAAATTGTCTAGAGACTAATAATGAAAATAGATTTTGACACACATCACTCAGTCTAGAGTTTCAGATATAGCTTAGCCTTTCGCTACGAGAGGCCTTACTTAAAATTTAAAACAAACGTCTAGAGATTCCCATGCGACAATAGGTAGCCAAAACATATAATAAGCATACACCGATCAGAATTTGTCTAACCTTTACACCCAAACTCTGAAGGTTTCTGTAGATATTGTATAACACTGATTTATCTCGTGTTGCGTTCGATACAGATTCAAATAGGTGTATACCTATTATGGCTTGTGACCGTACCTTTGTCTTGAAGGGATTACTCGAGGTAGCTTTAAAGCTGTTGAATGTAAGACGCTTTCCCTTACTGAATAATTTAACTACTAATTTAATCCTAAAAACATTAAAATCACGTCATCATGCTGAAGGAGTTCATGCTATTTCAAAAGGTAAATATTGCAAATGTTTGGTAGTGAATCAGAGAAAAACTACAGGCAGCGTTAATATGAGCCCGAATGATATAATATAATGATAGCAAAAATATAGTAAAATGGTGTTGTCGTGCTAAAAGAGTTAAAGCTATTTTATTCTTATACTGTCTGGGAGTGTTGATGAATCACAGAGACAGCTGGTGGAGTTAATAAGAAACTTCCTCCCTTTACTGAATAAATTCATATAACGTTAGCCAGAAAACAAGTAAAAGATAAATCCTCGAGTAGAAGGAGCCAATGCTATATTAAAAGTTTCTAGTGAAAGGGTGTGGTGACAAACAAAGGTTGCAGGTGACACTAGGGCCCCGCCTTAACATAACACGTCTCTGAGCCACCATCAGTCTTGACTCCCTGCAGAAGGTGCTTGTACGTCATGTAAAACCAAATTTACTCGACCTGTTTCTCATGGTAGCAAATCTCGTGGTCGCTCTTGAACATTTACCCTGTATATATATACTGTATATATATATATATATCTATATATATATATATATATATATATATATATATATATATATATATATATTAGGTGCTTGGATAGGGTTCAATTATTACACTCGTCAGGGTTATTCATTTATTCTCCAATGGTAAGACATAAGTTAGGCTTGATGTCCTTTTGTGATATATCTCACCACAGGTCTCAGATAATGACGCCCTAGATGATGTGTAGTCTCCTCTGTGTAGGATGTGATGGTTCGAGCATTGGTACTGCTTGTGGCTATGTTGGTGGTGTTGGATATCTCCCTGGGCTGGCAGTGGTGACGGCACAGATGGTGCGTAACTCATTGGCTGATCTCGCCACTTTCGTCATCTGAAGATAATTCTACAGTTTCACATGGAAAAGCAAAGATGCCAGCCAGGTGCTTTACAGTACTAGTAATGCAGCTTAGAGTGCTAACTAAATCCTGAGTGGTGCTGTTAATACAGCCTAGCGTGTTGACCAGATTGCTTAGCAGGTGCTGACCAGACGTTCATTTGTGCAGAGTTCATAATATAGTTATTTTGGCAGTGGGCAGAGGTGGTAATTGACTACCCAATGGTTTGTTCAGGGCAGTTAGTGTTATCCATTTGGTGGGAATCAGTAGGGAATGTGTTGCTGGACAGATGGACACGCATGAACCCTGGAGGCGGGCGGCTGATGGGCCGTTGTTTTCTGGAGCCGTCTTGTCGTGTCCTTGGGTCGCCCGGGTGGTTGATGTTCCCTTCTTGTATGAGAAGAGTGGATATGGTAAGATTGTTTTTTTTTCTGGTGGTGTATTCTTCGCTTTCTTTTAAAGCATGTCAATAATGTTGGGGTAGTGCAAAAAGTATACTGCATAGCTGAAATAAACATTACCCAAAACGTGCATTTAGTTTAACATATTAAGCTAGTAGATACAAAGTTTGATTAATAGGCGGGAAGAATGGCTTGTAGTAGAGGTGATAGAGAGCACAAGAAGTAACAAGGGCTTGAGGGTGGTAACTGCTGGAAGACTTGAGCATCTTCCCTCTACAAACCATCACCGTTCACCCCTACTTAGGAAGGGGTTACGGCGATACAGTACTAACACATCGTGGGAGTTAAGGGGAATGAGTGTATCTAATGACCATGTAAAGCTCGTTCCCGGTGGTGCTGTGGGTGGGTGTTATAACCTTATGGACCACGGAAGGGCAAGAGTAAACGGGTCGGGTCAGGAGGCGTCGAGGATCGTTAAACCCCTTCAGCACCATGACGACTTGTTTACCTTAGATTCTGGCTTAACTTAGACAATGTTATGCTTCTTAAAAGGTCCTACATCAGTCAGAGGATTTATTGAGATCGTATTTACCCCTTTGAGTCCTACAGCTAAAGAAAATCGTCTAATGTTAACCGGAATATGACGAAAATCAGTCATGGTGGTGAAGGGGTTAACCAAGGGTACTCAGGCAGGGGGGGGGGGGTACATACAAAGGGAAAACGTGTTCTACTCATTGCACAGTTGGTCCAAAAATTATGTCACACCACCAAGTATCCCAACATATAATATGGCATCAGCTAAAACTAGACTTTGCTAACCCCTTCAGTATTTGAGGACGTATTTACTCCTTGTATTCTGGCCATCAGTAGTATAGACGATTTGGATTAGTTTAGGAAAGAATTGCGGATGTCAGAGGGTTATTTGATATACGCTTTACTTCTTTGATTCTTAGAGGGCCTTCCAAAGCTGAATAAAGTATAAAGGGACATCCTAATAGTAAGAGGGTTATTAAATGGCATACGTCTTTGAAATAAACATTTATCCTATATATAAATGTAGGACTAAATACGGGAACAAACCCTCAGATACTATTCGTTTAAATTGTGGCAGTAATATCACCAGTAGCCAAAGGAACTGTTTCTTATGATACTAATTGGTGACCATGCTTGACATTGTAATACAGTATATTGAAAACAATATTAAATACTACGCTGATGGCAGACAGAAACCCATGCCTTATTCAGTGAGACTCATTCCTGCTTTAGACTATTATACAACACATTATCCGACATAGAGTATTACAGTACAAAGAGAGCGAAACATAACGACACCCGTGACACTGCTGACGAGTGTACTTTACCACATTACCTAACCATATTCAGCACTCAACAGACATTCCCGCAGTGACGACCGGAAGAAACTGTCACTGTGACACGACTTATTTGGGCAACTGTACTCGGTGAATTTTATGACCCTTCAGTCATGAACGTCAGGACTAGAACGAAGACCAGTTTGACGACACCGGGTTTACTTCCTCCCTCCCTCCCACCCCCTACCCCTCCCTTGTCTGTCATGCACTGAATACGAAGGCCTGCATGAGCGTGATCGACTCCGCTGCGGGGCGTGTCTATATGTTCCCTGCATGGCTATCGATGGGAAATGGATGGGAACTTTCTCTTCGTAGAGGCCATGTTGAATACCTTATGTTATGAACCATCATGTATTTTAGTTTTAGTTCATTATATTAATCGTCTTGGACAGCGTGAGTGTTGTGGGAGAATAATTAAAATTCAGCCGTTAATTTATGAAACATTTCTATCATACAGAAACGGACACAATAGGTCATGGACTACCTAGGTGATAAAGAGCAATCACTTTACCTTGACGTATCTCATTAGTTTCCTGCTACCCATGAATACAATTATATTTATTACGTTCGGTCAGAGCATTATCAGGGTGACACTTTATCTAGATTTTGCACAATATCTCATCAAACTTGGCGTTCACCTTTTGAATTTAACTGATCAGTTATATGTAACGTTCATGTACCAGACACCCAACAACGATAAAGAATACTTTTCTACTAATAATTTAATTAATTAATTTAACTACCAACCACCACGAAATGACCTCATAATAGACACAAAGCGCTCATTTACCGTCACCCATTTACACGGTGTATTGGCGATAACACGGTGTATTGGCGATAACGCGCTGTATTGGCGATAACACGGTGTATTGGCGATAACACGGTGTATTGGCGATAACACGGTGTATTGGCGATAACACGGTGTATTGGCGATAACACGGTGTATTGGCGATAATACGGTGTATTGGCGATAACACGGTGTATTGGCGATAACACGGTGTATTGGCGATAACACGGTGTATTGGCGATAACACGGTGTATTGGCGATAACACGGTGTATTGGCGATAACACGGTGTATTGGCGATAATACGGTGTATTGGCGATAACACGGTGTATTGGCGATAATACGGTGTATTGGCGATAACACGGTGTATTGGCGATAACATTGATGACAGATTAAAATACATGTTCATTAAGGGCTAGTGGCTGTTTTTTTCTTTGGTCATTAATTCATATATTAATTTATGTCTTAGTTGCCTCGCTAGACCTCCCTAAAACGTAGAAGACCCCCCCCCCCCCTCCCTCAAGATAAATGTGTACACTTTTCGGTAGAAAAATGTCCCATAATTACAGACTCAACATCGCTCGCCAGGAACAAAATCGACACCTAAATGGCAGGATGGGTCTTAACATTGACAACGAAATAGAGCTAAAGGTGTTAAAATCGCCAAATTAATGGGCCGAACGTCTTATAATCTGAAAAGTAATGGGGCTAAACATGATGGAGAAGGGGGACCAGAAAAACGACCCATCTCCCCTTAAGACGTTAACTAACTATTGATTCTGACTATACATGCACTATGTTCGTACTTAGACATTCGTACCACAGGAAAATTAACCCGTTCAGTACCGGTGACATCCTTTTCATTATTTCCAGACAAAGATTAGACGATTTTATTCAGCTTAGGAATGACCTCTAGCAATTATAAGGCTTCAAACTATCTTAACCAACCCTTTTAACTACCACTGATCCTTCTTAAGCTGCATCATATCGTCTAATTATAGCTAGAGAGAGACTGAGGTTTACAACATGGCGCCTATGAAGACAATGATACACCAAATCTCTCTCGTTCTTCCATATAGCCCCCCTCCCTCCCGGTCAGGTCAAGGCTGGCAATACTCTCACACGGAGATCGAACAGTTCACGTCATACCCGTGCATCAGGTTTTACTAGGCTACTCTATTCCAAGCAGGTAGGGTCAGATATTGTGAACCCTAACCTCTGTAACTCAAAAAGGGCTTGAGCAAATAGGCTGTAAGTTTCCACACCTATTCCCTGGCTGACTCTTCCCAAATGGTAGACATACTAGCTCGATTACCCTAGTCGTTTGTGAGTTATAGAGGTTTAATGTTCAAGAGTTTTGGCCTACTTAATTGGAATAGGGCATAGTCAGAGGTGTGTGCGTGTGTGTGTGTGTGGGGGGGGGGGGGGAAGGGACTCGTTTAATATTTATTGGCGGTTGTGGAGGGGAACGAATCGGATACAAGTAAAAATGATAAGCTTCAATCCCAGTCCATCCAACACCCGAACATAACCTAGCCCTAGAAACATTAATCTATCCAATCAAATTTAACATCATGTAACCTAAATTATTGTCAAACTAATCTATCCATGCTAAACTATTGAATAATTTAACTTAAACCATCCAAGTAAAACCTAAATTAACCTAGTAAACATAAATTTAGCTGTGTCCATTTTAGCCTAACTTAACCTACAACATGCAAAGTTGTGTCAATTAGGAAATCACCATGTTATTAAAAAAATATATATATTTTCTAACAATCATTGCATTACTCGTACAAAACCTGTGTATTGGGCCTCGAATGTGACACTCGACATTATTCAGTAAGACGTCGTCAGTTCATTTAGGTATTACTATTTAGTTGGCTGACTCTGAAACTGACATGGCTCCCACACCGGAAGTTGGCACATCTCCTTAAGGGAACCCACCTCACTTTGTTTTATCTTTCTCTCCCTCTCTCTTTGGTTTGTATCCATTCGACCCCATTCAGCCTACTGTTTTAAGACATTTACCCCCATCCAGGTGTCATTATTTTCCTGGCGAGCGGTAGCGAGCCAGCATATATATATATTTTTGTTTTGACAGCAAGCTAAATTTGTACTTTTTCGATAGAAAAATGTCTCCGGCGAAGCCGGATTTCTCCATACAATGCTGGCTCGCTATCGCTTGCCAGGAAGAAATCGACACCTGGATAGGGATAAACGTCTTAAAACAGTTGGCTGAATGGGGCCGAATGGATACAAGCCAGGGAAAGAGAGAAAGGGAGAGAAAGATACAAAAAAAAGTGACCCCCCTTAACAATAGCATCTCTACTCTCACCCTTGAACACCAAGGTCATGCGTAATTACACTATCTCTTTTCCAGGCAGCACTAAGGGGGGGGGGGGGGGGTTAATTCTGGACTGACCACCTCTGAAATAAAGTGGTACGGTGACGTCTTTTTAATTTTTTGTTAGCTATATTTAGACGATTTTATGCAGTTTAAGAAGGATCTGTCGTAGTGAAAAGGGTCAAGTGAGATAGTTTGAAGCCTGTTAAGTGCTGGAGGCCCCTTTTAAACTGAATACATCGTCTAATAGTGGCCAGAAGAAAGCTAAAATGACGGTTCCGGTAGAGAAGGGGTTAATAAGGGTTGTCAAATATTTCACAAAGTTTCGGACACTGACTAATACTTTGAGGGATAAGCACTTTTCCCAGTAACTATAAAGATACCAATAACACTTTTTGAGCGAAAACCACTGGAATGTATGACAACACTTGATACCCTCGATTGTACATGAACTCAAACCACCAACTCAAATAACCTGCCTTCAGTTTACAGTTGCCGATACCAGTGATAAAGAACTTCCATATTGTGTCACAGTAATGTTGTCTGATCTAGAATTACCCGAAAAGTAATAGAGAAAAGTATTAGAGACCCTATAGTAACAGAGACCGTTCAATCTCCGCCATATTACCCTCTCTGTACATTTAACCCTTTGAGTACCAGCGACGTGTGTTATACTTGATTCTAGTTCGATGTAGACGATATTATGCAGCTTAGGAAGGATCTCTGGTATTTTAAAAGGTTGGTTGAGATAGATTGAAGCCTTATTATTGCTGGAGGTCCTTCCTAAGCTGAATAAAATCGTCTAATAGTTGCCAGAATATGATGAAAAGGACGTCCCTGGTACTGAATAGGTTAAATAATGTCCATACCCATAATAAACATTCGTCAATACCGGTACAGAATTATATAATTTGGTCTTCGGATCTAAATTCTACATGATCAAAAATAAAATATCACTCGGTTGTTTGATAATTACAACACCAAAATGGCGCCCAAAGAAAAAGGTAACCATTTTCTAGTTCATATTGCCCCCCCCATCCCGCCCTCCCATTAGTATCAGATATTAAATACAACTTCATTTATCCCTTGCTGACGATTTTGGTTTTTTATTCAAAAGCTGCTAAACCAGTAAGTATCTATGAAAAAAACATTTACAAAACAAAATCTTAGGTTCGTATTTCGAGACCAACTCCATCATTGTCGGTGTTAAGGGAGCGCACCTCGCTTTTTTCTCTTTATTTCCCTCTCTCTTTGGCTTGTATCCATTCGGCCCCGTTCAGCCTACTACTACTACTAAGACTACTAAAACGCTTACCCCCATCCAGGTGTCAATATTTTCCTGGCGAGCGGTAGCGAGCCAGCATATATACTGTATATTTTGTTTTGACAGCAAGCTAAATTTGTAAATTTTTCGAAAGAAAAATGTCTCCGTCGAAGCCGGATTTCTCCGTACAATGCTAGCTCGCTATCGCTCGCCAGGAAGA
Organism: Paralithodes platypus; assembly: GCA_032716605.1. Classification (NCBI taxonomy): domain Eukaryota; kingdom Metazoa; phylum Arthropoda; class Malacostraca; order Decapoda; family Lithodidae; genus Paralithodes; species Paralithodes platypus. The sequence continues at coordinate 12,571,092 of CM064516.1, forward strand.
AATCGACACCTGGATGGGGATAAGTGTCTTAAAACAGTTGGCTGAATGGGGCCGAATGGATACAAGCCAGGGAAACAGAGAAAAGGAGAGAAAGATAAAAACAAAAAACGGTGACCCCCCCTTAATTACTATAGTTGTGCCGTATTCCTAGTCCGTCAATGTGATACGCTAGCTATAAGGAAGTTGGAGCCGTAGACACTGATAATTAGCAGAATTACCAGCTAAAATACGGTTGTAGTGCATTTGTAAATACATAAAACCCAATTCAACATACTTTTTATCAATCAGAAACCTACCTTATTATTGAATATCTGTTTTATGTCGATGTTTACGGCTACAACTTCCTTATAGCCTGAAACTCGCAAGTGGTCAATTGGAATGAGAATATTAAAATAATGTTCCAGTATCACATTTCTCATAATAATTACAACACCCAGCCAATCCTACTGACTGGCTAGGAATGCGGCAAAACTGTGCTAATTGACACGAAGAGAGATGAAGTATGTACAGTATGTATAAAATTACGGCCCTTAAGGGGGGTCACCTGCTTTTCTCTCTTTCTCTGGCTTGTATCCATTTGACCCCAGTCAGCCTACTGTTTTAAGACGTTTATCCCCATCCTGGTGTCTATATCTTCCCGGCGAGCGATAGCGAGCCAACATTGTAAGAAGAAATCCGGCTTTGTAGGAGACATTTTTCTATCGAAAAATTAAAAAAATTTGCCTGCTGTCAAAAACTATAAAAAATATGTTGGCTCGCTACCACTCGCCAGGAAAAAATCGTCACCTGGAAGGGGTATAAACGTCTTAAAACAGTAGGTTGAATGAAGCCGATTGGATATAACCCAGAGGGAGAGAAAGAACAAAATAACGAGATGGGCCCCCTTACCATCATAATAACGAGATGGGCCCCCTTACCATCATAATAACGAGATGGGCCCCCTTACCATCATAATAACGAGATGGGCCCCCTTACCATCATCATAACGAGATGGGCCCCCTTACCATCATAATAAGACTGCATCATTGAAATGTTACTCTACCTTACATTACACGAGTGTGTTCAGGTTAAGAAGGAGCTCTTGGACTCACAGGGGTAAAACTATTTCAAATTGAGCCTCTGACTCTCATAGATCGTATTAAAACTTAATGCTAGCTAAAATACTATTAACCCTTTTAGTACTTTGATTAACTTCTTCATTTCATTCTAGCTGTAATTAAACGATGATTTTATTCAGCGTACGAAGGATCTGTGGTAGTCAAAGGTTAAATATAGAAAACGTATACCCTTATTCCATTCATAGAGCGGAATTGAATAATCTAATGCTAGCCGCCAAAACATACTGAAATGTAAAACTTGCAAAACAAACAAACCAAAACAGGAACCTCATAATAAAAAGGAAAACAAGAACTTATCAAGATCAATATTGGGAAATACGCATTGAAGATTTAGCAAAATAATACTATGAAATATATAAACACAATATTGCGTCATCGTGTTATTAAAGAGATTACGAAAGGAGTGATCGTAATGAAAGGTGTTCTTGCGTAAACTCCGAACCAGCGACCCCCAAGTCTCTCATGCCGTATAGACAAACCCATCACCAGAACACAACCCGACCTATCGATATTCGGCTCTCGGGTACAGTCAGCTAATTTTGAGAATTTTCATATATATCTTGTTTTGGCTCTTGTGAAACTAAAACAACATATTTGAAATGGGTGCAACTTTTAAATGCGGAATCCACAAACTTAACCCCTTGAGGATCATGACGCGTTTTGACATTTATTTTGGCTATAATTAGGCGATTTTATTCAGTTTTCGAATGCCCTCTAGCTGTCAAAAAGGTAAAAGCTATCTCAATCCTCCCTCTGAATTCCACAATGTCTTTTTAAACTCAATAATATTGTCTAATGATAGCCAGAATAAACTGTAGAAACGCTTCATTATCCTCAAAGGGTAAATAAACAGACTGCTTGTAGCTGCAGTATACCTATATATAAATAAAGAGGTTTACAATGATTTGCAGGGATAAATTATGAACATTAAATGTGAATCCAAAGTAAGAAACGTTTAGTATCCTTGTATCATTCACATGAACTGTTTACATTACATTATGAAGCCTAAACAGATTAAGTAGATACCTGTAACTGAATATGTGGTTATTAAATGTTCTTGATATATTTAAAATATAGAGGTATAAGACATAGCAACATTATGATTAACCATCAATCTTACAATCACTTACATATTTAAACAATACAAATAAATATATACACACACAAACACATAGACGGAACAAACTTTGACAAACAAGTGTCAACAACAACAACAACACCATACCAAAAGTCAATAACAATACCACTATTTATGTTAAAAGATCCAGTAACAGATTGCAACTAAAAGAGACTCAACAGTTTAATAGCCTCTAACAGATTGTACATGAATAGCATCACACTTTTATCTCAAATGACAGCAGGTTATAGCTTTAAAAATAGATCCCAAATACACACACACACAAACACAGACACACACACACACACAGACATACAAGTACAGATTTTTTTTTTTTTTTTTTTTTTTTTTTTAAAGAGACAATGAACGGAGGAAGGAAAAACACAGATAAAACAAAAAGGTCCATGTGCCTAAAGGCATCCTCCATTCATAAAATGTTTGTAACAACTGGATTTAAACATTTGTAGATTGTAAGTTTGTGGAAAGCAATTCGAGGGAAGTGAATTCCAAAGAGTAGTAGCTCTGGGGATAAATTAATTCTGATAAGCAGAAGTTCTGCATTGTGGAGGAGAAAGTGTAAATTCATGGGCGCTCTCAGATGCCCTAGTTCTACGGGGAAAGATGTGGAGAGGCGGCACAATTGAAGCAAGTTCCTCGGAACAATTGCTGTGAAAATATCTGTAGAATAATGCAAGGGATGCAACGTTTCTTCGTATGGATAATGTAGGAAGGTCCTGTGTGATTGCAGGGTTATTGATTAATCTAATAGCTTTATTTTGAATTTTGTCCAACTGCCTCAATGCAGCCACTCCGCTTCCACCCCACAGAGGTGAACAGTAATCCATCTGAGAACGCACGTGACTTTTATATATCACGGCCAACTGCTCGTCAGTGAAGAATTCTCGAACTCTGTACAGGAGTCCCAGTTTTTTAGAGGCATTCTTAGCAATGCTTCTAACATAATGTGTCCAGCTCAAGTTAGTAGTTAATGTTACACCGAGAATGTCAATACTAGGGGAAGTGGGAATATTTACATAATTAAAAAATATATGGGAGTCAGTGAGATTCTGTCGGTTAGAAAATTGAATGTACTTGGTTTTCTGTGCATTAAAGGAAACTAGATTCTTTTGTCCCCATCCATTAATTCTAGAAAGGTCCTGGTTCAGAAAAATTGCAGTGTTTATTTTTGAATTTATAAGATCGGGTTGGGTGACAGAATTGGTAAATGTGAAGGAACTGTGGAGTGTTGAGTCATCTGCGTAGGAATGTATTGGATTATGAGTGGTAGATATGAGATCATTGATATGAATGAGGAACAGAATTGGGGCCAAAACTGATCCCTGGGGAACACCAGCATTTATTGAGTGAAATTGAGAATAAAGGCCATCTACCATTACACGTATTTTTCTGTTATGAAGATAAGAAGAAATTAGTGGAACTAATGATGCAAGGCCGTAGTGTGACATCTTCGACAATAAGGATTGATGCCAGACTCTATCAAATGCCTTTGATATATCCAGTGCTATTGTATGTGTTTCACCATGTTGGTCTGTAGCTTGGTTGATTTGATGCGTAAGAAGGCAAAGCATGTCTGCAGTTGATCGACATCGTCTAAAACCATATTGCCTATCACTGATTAATTTATTATTCTTAATTATGTGATTATTTAATATAATTTCAAAGACTTTACCAAGAGTGGAAGTTATAGCTATTGGTCTGTAGTTTGATGGATCTGAAGAGGCACCTTTTTTAGGAACTGGATGGATGTTTGCTTCTTTCCAGGGTACTGGGAAGCATGAGGTATGAGTACACAGACGGAAACATTTTGCCAATACAGGAGCGAGCACCAAGGAGCAATTCTTAACTACTATTGGAGGAATTTCATCTGGACCAGGAGCCTTATCTACCGAGAGATTCTGCAAAATAGTTTTGACATGTCTGGTGTGGATCTTAAGTGAGGGAATTTCAGGCGAATTAAAATTAAGTACAGGGACATCTTGATTTATTTCATCTAAGGTTGAGTTGGTGGAGAAAATATCCGCAAGAAGGTTAGCTTTACCTCGTGGGTCACTTACAAGATTGCCAGTCGGAGATTTTAATGGTGGAATGGGTGAAGCAGTAGTGAAGTTGGATTTAAATGAGTTAAGAGTAGACCAAAATATTTTGTTATCATTTGGATTATTTAGAAGTTTATTTGCCTGCTTGTGGAGAAAGTTTGATTTAGTTAGGTTTAATACAGTTTTGGCATGATTTCTGATGTTTCTAAAGTAATTAAAGGCTTCATGTGTTTTTGATCTTGTGTATGCATTGTAGGCTATTGCTTTTTGTTCAGTTACTCTAGCACAATTATGGTCAAACCATTTAGATGAATTAGATATTTTACTGTACTTTTGATGAGGAATAAAAGTTTCCATTCCAATTTTTACAAAATCTTGTATGTGGCTCAAGGTGGAGTGTGCATCATTAGAAAAGAAAGAGGTCCAGGGAATATCAATAAAGAAACCTTGAAGACCCTCCCAGTCTGCCCTATCGTAATGCCATTTAGTCACCAAAACAGGTTCAGAGTGGGAAGGTGTGGTAGGTGATAGACAGGTGGCCTGTATCAGACAGTGATCAGAAGATCCATATACGCACATTCAGTCACTCACTAACTCTTACTCACACTCACTCTCTCTTTCTCTTTCTCTTTCACACACACACACACACACTAAACGTTAATAGGCCATAACAACTCCTTGACAACATTGTAACCAAAGAAATTACCCAAACCATCTTTTGGACAGTTAAGACCCAACAACAGACTAGGCAAAAGCGAGAAGACGACCATACAATAAACGCAAAACAAAACTAATTATATATATATATATATATATATATATATATATATATATATATATATATATATATAGATATATATATATATATATATATATATATATATATATATATATATATATATATATATATATATATATATATATATCACTACCCTACCAATAGCAATACCACAACTAAACACAACAACCAAAACAACAAGTAAACAAAGAAACCACCACAACACTGTCAGATATTTAACCAAGACACTAAAGCAACAACAACAACAACACAAACAACAATACCAGGAACAACAACAAAGTACATTCCAGCTATAAGGTCAGAGATAAAACGAAGACATAAACAACAGCAACAAGAACGACAACAAAGGCAACAAAGATATCCCAGCAACAAGGTAAACAAACCAAGACTAAACAAACAAAACAATGATAACAAAGACAAATCCTGCAACTAAATTCAGCTAAAATCAAGAAACATCAACAACAACAACAACAACAACAACAACAGCAACAAAGCAAACCCCAGCAACAACAATGTCTGAGACAAAACCAAGACACAGACAACAACAACAACAACAACTTCACCAACAAAACGAACCCCAGCAACAAGGTCAAAAATAAAAACAAGACAAAACAAAACACAACTAAACAAAGAAATTCCCAGCATCGAGGTCAGAGATAAAACCAAGACGCAAATAACAACAAGAACAACAACAACAACAGAAGCAGCAACAAAGCAAACCCCAGCAACAAGGTCAAAGATAAAACAACAACAATTACAACAAAGCAAACCCCAGCAACACCAACAATGTCCAAGGTAAATCCAGGACAATAAAAACCGAAGAAAACCCGGCACCATCGAGAGCGCATCAAACCTGAATGAAGATATAATAAAATTCCACCGTAAACAAAAAAAATAATAACGGCACTAGAAATAATCTAACTTGTGTTTTTGTTATATTTTTCTCTCTTTGACATTGTGTCCTAGGCTGAAGTACGGTAGTCACCCAAATTTGTTTTTAGTAACTTTAATATTAAAACATTCTCCCTTGTTCATTATTATTATTTTTACCTCCCCGATATTGTCTCCTAGGCTGAAGTCGTAGCTTGTCCCGTATTTCACCCGGCAATCATGAAGTAGGATCTGCCGTCCAATTTATGGCTTGTTTTGCATGAATACCTCTGTGATATTCCACGTTTCATAACTTACATTGAATAAGACTCCCTTTTCTTCTCTCTTCCTCTGTTTTGGTGAGATGGGGAGGCCGATACCGTACTGTGGGTTTCATCTTACTGACTGACAGGTATTTTATGACGTTTTCAGTTCTTGGTATCAGTTACCTGGGCCACACTGAGTGAGCTGAATGTCTACCTTTAGACCACAAACTACAATGAGATATACATACTGTGTATATACTGTGTATATATATATATATATACCGGTATACAAGTATATATATATATACCGGGTATATATATATATATATATATATATATATATATATATATATATATATATATATATATAATATTTTCGATTGTCTGTGTGCGTGTGTGTGTTCTTAATAGGCGGCCGCAGTTTTGGACCTGGGGAGATGAAACTTTGCATGTGGGTGTCAATTGACCTGGGTCAGGTCATAGAGGGGGCGAGGCCACGATCGGAGGTCGTTTCGAGGCCGAAATTGAAAACCAAAAAATTAAAAAAAAATGGCCGTTTGGGGCAGAAGGAGGCCTCCGATCGAAAAGGTGTATGGAACGAAAGTTGTTCGCAGCCCCCCAAAATGGGGGTACGGATGAGGTCAGAGCCAAAATCGGAGGTCATTTAGCGGCCGAAATCGAGGTCGCCGTTTAATGAGGCACAGGGAGGTCGAGGCCGGTGATTATGGTAGTAGTAGTGGTGGTAGTAGTGATGGTGATTATGTTTCATGTGTTCATAAATAAATGGTAGAATTTAAACCTGGGCAACGCCGGGTACCCCTGCTAGTATATATATAATTACGTATGTGTACTCACCTAATTGTAGTATACAGGATTTGAGTTTTAGGCTAGTATTGTCCCGCTTCCACAAAATTATGTTATCTAATTTGGATTTATAAATGTTGATATTACCCGCACCCACCAAGTTCATCATCCACCTGATTCCACATTTTAACACTTTCATATGAAAAGCTGTATTTCCTCACATCTCCTTTACATCTGCCTTTGTTTAACTTGCAACTACATGTCCTCTAGTCCTCCCTGTATCACCTTCGATAAAGTCCTCCTTGTCTATCCTCTGTGTGTGTGTGTGTGTGTGTGTGTGTGTGTGTGTGTGTGTGTGTGTGTGTGTGTGTGTGTGTGTGTGTGTGTGTGTGTGTGTGTGTGTGTGTGTGTGTGTGGTGTGTGTGTGTGTGTGTGTGTGTGTGTGTGTGTGTGTGTGTGTGTGTGTGTGTGTGTGTGTGTGTGTGTAAAACAGGGAGAGAGAGTAAGTGTTCTTACCCCCTTCGCCCCTTACCTCCGTGTCTCTTGCGACCGATAGTAGATAATTAGAGTGTAATTTATTTCTTAGAAAGTGTACTACTGCAGAATTAAACAAACATATAATAATAATGCAAAATTAACACATCCTCCACCATTCTCCACACTCCCTTAGTATGAATTTATAAGCGAAACTTGGGTAGGCAGTAGTAGAAAACAATGACAAATACTGTTTATAACACTATCTCCTAATCAAGAGTAAGAAGAACAAGAAATTAGGTGAACTTCCATAAACATCACCATTCTGCATAACCGGTTCGCCAATAAACATAATAGGATTACGAGTAACGACTTGGCATACCCGAACACACAAGAGAGAGAGAGAGAGAGAGAGAGAGAGAGAGAGAGAGAGAGAGAGAGAGAGAGAGAGAGAGAGAGAGAGAGAGAGAGAGAGAGAGAGAGAGAGAGAGCAAGAGCGAGAGAGAGAGCGAGAGCGAGAGCGAGAGAGAGAGCGAGAGCGAGAGCGAGAGAGAGAGAGTGAAAGAGAGTGAGTGAGAGATGAACACACTCACCCACACAAAGCATATACTAATACCTACGGTGCTCCTATACACATTTCCCATCTACAAGAACAAAAAACAAAAAAATATACCTCGACACACATAAAACAATATTACCTACAGACATACTCTCATCTACAAGAACAACCAGACAGAAGCTCCCTCATGACCCCAACACACCCTAACAAACGTACCTCCCTCTGAGTGCGTGAGAGTACGTTTGAGTCGGCTCCTACTCTCCATCACAGCGCCACACAGATCCCAGGCCAGATAGACGTAAATCCATCAGCGGTACTCATGTTCAACCTCTTGCCTTCCCATCCTCAGCTCTTTCTACCCTCAACCCATTATAGTTGCTTGTGTTTTTGTCCTCATCTAATTTTAGTATCATCCAGTTTTCTACCTATTTGCTTGTCTACTCTCAACCCATTATAGTTTCTTGTGCTTCTGTCCTCATCTAACTTAAGTATTATCCAATTGTCTACCCATTTGCTTGTCTACTCTCGGACCATTATAGTTGCTTGTATTTCTGTCCTCATCTAACTTAAGTATTATCCAATTGTCTACCCCTTTGCTTGTCTACTCTCGGACCATTATAGTTGCTTGTATTTCTGTCCTCATCTAACTTTAGTATTATCCAATTGTCTACCCTTTTGCTTGTCTACTCTCGGACCATTATAGTTGCTTGTATTTCTGTCCTCATCTAACTTTAGTATTATCCAATTGTCTACCCATTTGCTTGTCTACTCTCGGACCATTATAGTTGCTTGTATTTCTGTCCTCATCTAACTTTAGTATCATCCAGTGTTCTACCTATTTGTTAGTTTCCCTCAACCTTCCATAGTTTCTTGTGCTTCTGTCCTCATCTAATTTTAGTATCATCCTGTGTTCTACCCATTTCCTTGTCTACCTCCAACTCATTATAGTTTCTGGTGTTTCTGTCCTAATACAGTATATTAGTGTCATCCAGTTGTATACCCATTCTCTTGTTTACCCTCATCCCATTTACTTCTTGCCGTAATTTATATCCTCAGCCCTTTCTACACTAAGCTCATTAAAATTTCTTGCTTTCTATTCACACCTCATTTCAAGTTGTTCTCATTCTACAAATTTTCCTTGCTAAACTCACCTCTTTATTACTCTCAACTCATTTAACGTCATCCTTTTCTACTGCATCATACTTATAAAACATGCCTTTCTTCATTTATCCTATAGTTTATCTTTATTATTATTCTTATCCCTTTATTCATCCTCTTTTTTTTTCTCCTTCCTATAATAATCATGTTTTAGTTTTGTTTACATTCTCTGCTCTGCCTTAATTCCAGTGCATCATATTTTTCTCTATATAATCATCAAGTATTAATCTGATTTACATGTATACTCATAACTTTCAGGTTTTTCACATTCAACCCTCAGTTAGCTTTAACACATGTGATCTCTACTGTATACCCCCCCCCCTCCTCCTCCTCACACACACCAAGTAAGTTAACCATTAACAGATACGATTACGCATTCCTGTTCTGTTTTCTGGCTATTAGTTGACGATTTTATTCAGATTAGGAAGGGTATATGGAAGTCAAGAAGGTTAATTGAGAAAGTCTTTACTCTTTTAAGTCACACAGAGCCTTCGTAAATTGTATACAATCGTCTAATGATAGCCAGAAAAAACTGTCAAAGCACGTCATGGTCTTCAAAGGGTTACTATCTAATGAAGGTCCTAGAAACATACTCGTATCTACAATATCATCAACCTGGTCATCACTCTTATCCCACAATAACTCTTTGCCTTTTTATCTATATATCTATTAAAAAAAAATCCTTTATATCATTTCCCCAGTCTCCCCTCATCCTATTATAACTTTTATAATGTCTCTCTTTTGTTCTACTTTAATTGTCTTCCCTTCTGTTTCCTTATCCTTTATACCTAGTTTCCTTTCTACCATCACTTATATATTTCTTTCTTTTATATATTCATCCTCGTACAATTTCCTTCTTGTGTTATTATAATTATCCCTGCATTCTATCATCATTCCTGTCTATCCTCATCCTGCTTTAGCCTTTATATTTTCTTCTCTTATATTCTCTTCCCTATAAGGAGAATGAGTCGGACATTCCTGATGCTCCTCCTGTAAGGCAACAATTACAGATTTTTCTCTCACTCGACTATACAGTTTTATTATTACTTTTTTTTTCTTCACCACAGTGCAAACAATTACATTTTAAAACTCCCTTACAATTGTTGGTGTTATTATAATTTGTGCATGATTAAATTTGAGCATAATATATCGCATTATACAATACTCATATAAACATGAAATCTAGTTCTGAGCATCTTGTGATTTTGTAAGGTTTTCTTTGGTACTTAGTAAACACACCAGATGAATGTTCAACTTACTACACAAGTACAATGTTCTGCTACGATAGCGTGAGTATGCATGACATGCCATAGCATCCTTCGCCTCTGTCAACTTCCTTATAGATAAATAGATAGATAGATAGATAGTTTATTGACCATAGAATACATCTCAACCTCGCGTCCAAACCAAAATAACCTTTTCAACACTATTTTATCACCAACACTTCCTTTCAACACGTTTTAAACTTGAACTTCAACCCCTGGTCCCCCAAAACCATCTGCCCTTCCGAGTCTCCACGGTGCCTGGTGCCCTTAGATGGTATAACACACAAACACTGAGGGGCTTGACCGGTGTTATTGTAAGGGCAGGACTTGGCTACCGAGGACATCTTAGTAAACAGGGGACAGACAGCTTCACACATTTTGGAGCCTCAGCCTTTAAAAACACGACTGGATTTGTGTATTTTTTTCTATGACTTTTAGTATATAATAATAATATACATTAACTATTTATGTACTATGTTCTTCAAGTGGATGGCGAGTTGTTCAAACAAAGGGCAGACGATCTTATCCAGTGTAGGCAGTGGTTGTCAAACTCAAAGGGTTACAAAAATGATTTATTGTAAAGCATGCTTTTACTTTAAGGAGTTCTGATGGGCAGAACAAAATTGTTCGGGAGTAACTAGATCCATTGTTTAGGAGGATTAAATGTAATTGAAAAAGTTAGTTACATCTTTGACTCGCATTTTTGTTTTATCAAAATAGTGTGAGGTAGGGGTGGTTATCTAGCGTGACCCCCTTACTCCACTAGCGACAATAGCCTGACGTCTCTACAGTGTTTGCGGTACCAGGATGCGTTGATAACTTGTCTATTCTTCTTAACAACATCCCGGGGAATCCGCTGACTAATGACATGTTGCGTAATGTTGGCCACCCACTTCTGTAAACAGCCCAATGAAAACACATGGACGGTGTGGTGGAGGCCAGCAGGCAAACTTATGGACATATCACCACCACTCTTAAGGGGGAAAACCCGGCACATATATAGACACACACACACACACACACACACACACACACACACATACGCATACACACCCACACACACACACACTCGTATCTCGTATATACCAACCCATACACACGTGTCCTCTGTAAATTCTGGGGACATACATAAAGCTAATTTCATCATTATATAGTATTACATACTCCGGATATAGTTACATACCTTGCTCTTTTGGGAATAATTACAATGATTTAGATTGTTATAAATAGTCCATATGAAGAATGACGCTCTGTCTTCGCACTCACTAACTCCAATTTAGTTATGTATTTATTTAGTTTTATTTTATATTTTTGTTTGGATTATAATGTACCGATCCTGTACGCTGATAAAGGTGACAGGAATATAAGCAATATCGACTTGGTTTTCAGTAATGGAATACAAATAGTCATCATTTCCATTGGTAAACGACTACAACAATGTTAGCATTATTATGGCTAGGAGGCCAGCAATATTGTTGGCAGTTTTGGGGGGATAACTTAAAGAGAATTTTTATTTCTTTTTTTCTGGCCCCCCTTCTTCCTCATGTTTAGACCCATTAGGTTTGAGATTTTATGACATTCGTCCCATTAGTTTGGCGATTTTAAAACATTTCGCCCCATTCTTTTGTCAATATTAGGGGTTTTCGTGCCATTTAGGTGTCGAGTTTTTCCTGGCGAGCGATAGCAAGCCCAAGGCTGTTATTTAGGAGGAACCGGCCTGTGGCCGGAACATTTGTCCATCAAAAAAATTACAAATTTATTTCGGAGAGGGGTCCTGGGGGCGTTTTTAAAGTTTGATAGAGATCTAGGGAGCATACTAAAATAAATAATACTAATCATAATAACAAAACAATAATAATAATATAATAATATAGGTGTACCTCTACCGCTCTCCCCTGGGCTTTATATAACTCTCATTATACTCGTATTCAATAGTCTGCACAAGCATAAACCGCCTCTTAATTCAGGTATTCCACTTCAAGTACCCAATGGTCTAACTTAACGTACCTTCTGGAGTATAATGGAGCACAGGAAGATGATCACCGCTTTTCTGAAATGGAATGGAATGATTTTGAGTGAATTAGGAAATTAATTAAATAAGCGATTGCTGTCTTCCTGGGATAATGCTAAGAAAACAAAGAAGGATATTTAATTTCGAAACCCGTAGTAATAAGACATTTACCAAATTTAGATATACTGATGGAGCGTTCATTGTTTCTCGCGCGCCGGATTATTTATGGCCACTGCTGACCCTCACGGTAAATTGATTTGATGGCTGAGACTTTTATAATCGAGGATACAGCTACTTGTAATTTGGAAACTGATGGTCAAGCACCTAGGAGTCACTTAGGTCGACAGATGAAAATTAAGGAACAGCTGTAAGACACAAAGAACCCACACTGTATATTGTTTCACCCACAAGTTGTTCGCTATACATAAGTTGCTTTGTTTAGGTGAGGTCCAATGTGTGTGTGTGTGTGGGGGGGGGGGGGGGGGGGGGGTTCTGGACGCCCCTTTCCCTCATGTTAACTCCATTAGTTTTGATATTTTAAGACATTCATCCCAATAGTTTGGCGATTTTAGACCTTTTGTGCCACTTAGGTGTCGAGTTTTTTCCTTTGCGACCGATAGTGGTCCTGCAATTTAGAAAGGAACCGGCCTTCTGTCGGGTAAATTGATATAGCTTATATACCTCTCATTTCTAGAGATTACTTCTAGGCTAAACAAACTCGTCTAACGTTAGCCTGAATATATAGAAAAAGTTATTATCAGAGTGAAAGAGATAATGTAAAGTTAGGCTAGACGTGAGCGAGTTGACTGAATGTGAGAGAGGTGAATGTGGGCGAATTTAAGTTTGTGTTAAGCGACCGTAAATCATGGGAGATCAAATAGAACTGGGGTTGGGCTGAAATAGACTCCTGAGCCACATAAATATATACACTCGCTTGAATCCGTCTACAATAATGTATACCCTCGCTTGAATCCGTCCACAATAATGTATACCCTCGCTTGAATCCGTCTACAATAATGTATACCCTCGCTTGAATCCGTCCACAATTATGTATACACTCGTTTGAATCCGTCCACAATAATGTATACCCTCGCTTGAATCCGTCTACAATAATGTATACCCTCGCTTGAATCCGTCTACAATAATGTATACCCTCGCTTGAATCCGTCCACAATTATGTATACACTCGTTTGAATCCGTCCACAATAATGTATACACTCGTTTGAATCCGTCCACAATAATGTATACCCTCGCTTGAATCCGTCCACAATAATGTATACCCTCGTTTGAATCCGTCCACAATAATGTATACCCTCGCTTGAATCCGTCCACAATAATGTATACCCTCGCTTGAATCCGTCCACAATAATGTATACCCTCGCTTGAATCCGTCCACAATAATGTATACCCTAGCTTGAATTCGTCCACAATAATGTATACACTCGTTTGAATCCGTCCACAATAATGTATACCCTCGTTTGAATCCGTCCACAATAATGTATACCCTCGTTTGAATCCGTCCACAATAATGTATACCCTCGTTTGAATCCGTCCACAATAATGTATACTCGTTTGAATCCGTCTACAATAATGTATACCCTCGCTTGAATCCGTCCACAATAATGTATACCCTCGTTTGAATCCATCCACACTAATGTATACCCTCGCTTGAATCCGTCCACAATAATGTATACCCTCGTTTGAATCCGTCCACAATAATGTATACACTCGTTTGAATCCGTCCACAATAATGTATACCCTCGTTTGAATCCGTCCACAATAATGTATACCCTCGCTTGAATCCGTCCACAATAATGTATACCCTCGTTTGAATCCGTCCACAATAATGTATACCCTCGCTTGAATCCGTCCACAATAATGTATACCCTCGTTTGAATCCATCCACACTAATGTATACCCTCGCTTGAATCCGTCCACAATAATGTATACCCTCGTTTGAATCCGTCCACAATAATGTATACTCGTTTGAATCCGTCTACAATAATGTATACCCTCGCTTGAATCCGTCCACACTAATGTATACCCTCGCTTGAATCCGTCCACAATAATGTATACCCTCGTTTGAATCCGTCCACAATAATGTATACCCTCGCTTGAATCCGTCCACAATAATGTATACCCTCGTTTGAATCCATCCACACTAATGTATACCCTCGCTTGAATCCGTCCACAATAATGTATACCCTCGTTTGAATCCGTCCACAATAATGTATACCCTCGTTTGAATCCGTCCACAATAATGTATACCCTCGTTTGAATCCGTCCACACTAATGTATACCCTCGCTTGAATCCGTCCACAATAATGTATACCCTCGTTTGAATCCGTCCACACTAATGTATACCCTCGCTTGAATCCGTCCACAATAATGTATACCCTCGTTTGAATCCATCCACACTAATGTATACCCTCGCTTGAATCCGTCCACAATAATGTATACCCTCGTTTGAATCCGTCCACACTAATGTATACCCTCGCTTGAATCCGTCCACACTAATGTATACCCTCGCTTGAATCCGTCCACAATAATGTATACCCTCGCTTGAATCCGTCCACAATAATGTATACCCTCGCTTGAATCCGTCCACAATAATGTATACCCTCGCTTGAATCCGTCCACAATAATGTATACCCTCGTTTGAATCCGTCCACAATAATGTATACCCTCGCTTGAATCCGTCCACAATAATGTATACCCTCGCTTGAATCCGTCCACAATAATGTATACCCTCGTTTGAATCCGTCCACAATAATGTATACCCTAGCTTGAATCCGTCTACAATAATTTATACACTCGTTTGAATCCGTGTGGAACCCAAACGACATAATACAGTTTTATAATATTCCAAATGGTTCAGAGTTTAGCTTAAATAGTTCAAGGATTAAATTGGGTTGTACTTAATATGACTAGTGACTGTATAATTACCTTCTGTAACAGCAAGTTTGGTGTACACTGGTTCAGAGAGAATATTAATAATTATATCATTGTAAGATATGTGTGACGGATGCTTACTATATACTGTATACTAAACCCCAAAGGACAAACCTTGAAGGACTGGAGTTCTCGAAAAGGGGCTCCAGTCCTGAAGCTACTCTTGACTTACAATGTGCTGGCTTAATAATCCAGAAGGGTTGATGGCCTCTGAAGTCCTATTTATACTATTTTACCTTACAATCCTTGAGCTCTATGGGTCTGAGAGATGGGTTTTATGGGCCTGGGAGGTCCCTGAATTACGGCAAAAATTATATATTTATATAAAAGATAGTGTTAATCCTTTTGATTCCAAGAACCTTTTCCGAAGCTGAATATAATTCGTGTGATGGAAATATATTATAATCAGCGACAGACAAGAGATTAATTAAGCCTATTTAATCGTTTAACTGAAAATGGCATATACAATAGAATAGCAACAGCTTATATTTAATTAAAGTCAATATGATTCAATGAACTAATTATAGTGAGTTGGTTATACTCTGAAAACATCTAATTTCTACAATATTGTATACATGATAATGGGTATCTCGGTCAGCTTAAAATACACGATGTAGTGATCGAAATAATAATTTCATGCATGTAAATTTTGGGTGAGTGACAATAATTTATTTCACAAGTCAAAATGTACAGCAGGGATTGCCAATTGTTGATAAACATCGCTACTCAGATCAACTACCATGCCAGACTGTGTCAGTCATTTGAAACCAAGTAATGCATTTCACACCACAGGTCACACAAGATTAACAACAAGTGGAACAACACTCTAACACACGATCTCCTTGCAAAAATGAACGTCTACAATCTGCCTTGCTGATAAATGAAGTCCCATGCTTCTTTAGTTATGATGAGACCTATATTACATCCACAAGTACTATACGGAGGGGTGGGGGCAGAGTGTGTAGCTAGTGTGCAGTGCCCTGGGCGAGTTGCACAGCCTCTTCCTAGCTGATCCATGTGTGATACGGGACAACACTCACAAATGTGGGCTTGGCCAATTTCTTTATACTACAATATCAGTTTTGCTACAGACATTGATGAGCTAGATAGGTATTTCTTCAGGTCTGATTTAACCTATTGTCAGTTGTACACGTCCTCCACTGCTTCAGCTATATTTTACGAAAGCTCTTCCTTTCCAAATCTTTATCCTCTGACAAGCAAACAAGCAGCATAAATAAATTCAGGTGATTTGTTATTGGTTTCTCTTTGCAATTCCTTTGTTACCAAATAAATGCATGAATGAAACATCGTTGGCCATGCAGGCGCACAATATTTATTAATTCAATATACGTGATATTCATAATATAAAGAAAGCTTCTGGTCAATTTAACAAGTTTATGGTCACAGTGTATGAACTGTTGAATCTACGAGTGTAGAGCTTAGGGTCTGAGGAGCAGATCTTCGTGGCAGGGGTCTGAAGATGGAGTCACTCGAATCCCTTCCCGGCAATTTTCAATTCGTAACATGTTGTTTGTATAATTTCGAGACTCTGATATTAGTATTGTGAACTGGACTGAAAGTTGAATAGTTTAGCCAGGGTGGCAAACCAAGGCAATATTGTTTAGGGACTGGATTCAGTGTGAGAGGGAATTACAGGGAAAAATTTAATTAGTTACATTGTTTTGACCATTTAATGGGAACTATGCACAATAACTTTATCTCTGTATATTTAATCAATATGAGTAAAAATAAGGGATTCAGTTTCGGGACTGGACATTATAGTCTCTCGTTTGTCATGCTGACTCAGATAGCTGAATATATATCAACATAGCTCAAACCAAAGTTACCCTAGAATATTGCCAGACAAACGTAGTAATGTTGGCTCTGGTGTGTGGTTTGCCGGGCGAGCACTTATGGTCTGGCTGGTCTGGGACGGAGCGGCGGCGGGGTGCACGGAATCATCATGAATCAGTCAGGTGACCAATTAGCCTCACCTGCGCCGCCCATCAGTCAGAACGCCGTGAGTACGAAACGCCCGCACGCCCACTACACCCTTCCCAGCTCTATCTTTGGCCCGCCCTCCTCACTCAACTCTTTCTCTCTGTTCATCTTCACTCATGATGATTCCGTAATTCCTCATTCATTTGTTTGATTTCCTAAATACGACATTTTGTGTTATTTAATTATTCTATTCGTATTATCTTTCTTGCTCTCTGTTCATCTTCATATTACCTTCGCAAATTTTCCTTCATTTATTCACATACACCAGTTAGTTTATTGTCTCAGCCTCGTGTGCCTTGTTCTCGGTGTTCCTCTTCACGTAGTTCATCCTTGATTCCTCATGTATTGTGTTACTAACATTCAAGAGGCATTATATTCTTCCTTTGACGCCTTTATTGCTCGTTATTTTTCCTCTCCCGTTGTTCCTCCCTTATATCCCCTTAATGATATATATCCCATTAATTCCTCTCACTTTTGTCTTATATTAAACAGACACTTTAATAACCTACCCGTATTCCGTTTCTCTCTCTGTTCATTCTCTAATCCTTCCTCAATTCCATACCAATTATATTTTCCAGATTCAACAGATAGTTAAATAGCATCTGCCTCTGTTCTTTCTTTTCCCCTGTTCACTTAATATTCTCTCCTCGATTTCTTCCATTCCAGTTAGCAGTTTATTTGATTAATACTGCTAATCCACTTCAAGCCTCACCATTCCTTGCTCAATGGATTTCCATAAATTAACTCGACATCAATTCCGCCTACTATTTTTCGCAGCCCAAATAGCTGCATGTTATTAGTTTTCCCTGATTTCCCGGCTAACACCCTCCCATTGTTTTTACTGGTCCTATCCCCACCCACCTTCCATATAGTTCTGACCTTTCAACTTCCTCCCTCCATGGTGTCTGTCCCTTTGACCACCTCCCAATATTGGTATTACCTTTACATAAGTCTACCTTGCTGGTCTTCCTATCCTACCCACACACTGCTTAGCTTTTATGTCTATTATATTCCTATACTATTTTCTTTAACCACATAAAATGATTCTCTCATTATTCCTTCATTACCGTAACTCACGTAATTGATTTCGTACTCCAGTTCCTCCCACTAGTTCTTTTCCACTAGGCCTATGTTCGATGTTACTCTTGTTCCCATTGGTATTCATAACTAGACTGACACAAAGATTACATTAGGTAGTTTGGTTTTACAAAACACTAACAAAGGAGTTGCCAGACCAAAATTAACAACAGAATGGGGCTTTCACAGATGCGGATATTGTGGTCGATTCGTGTGATACATGGCATGAGATAAAAATCGGAATATTATCGAGCTCGTGCGAAAATTTATAATTGTTTGCTTAACGAAGACATTACAAATTAACAATTGGAACCCATAGAGATAAGAATTATATTAATGAGCCAGCCATTACGAAAGACTGCTATACCTATATCTACTATGGGTTTCAGAGGCCGTGTTACATCGTTTTTCGGAAATAACTTATGAACAAACAGTTGGATCAGTATGATATTTTGTCACAACTTGTTTCAGACCGTGCCCTAATTTGTTTTAATATTGTGCTATACCTTATGTGATCCCACCTATTTGCCAGAAAAAGTGTTGGTGTGTCTCCCTCATATATGCTTCCCCACAGAGCCTCTTCCCAGCGTCTCCCTTCCCAGAATCCAAACCCCACAATAATTCCTGTCTTTTGCTTTTCCCGACGGCCTTCCCCCCCCCTCCCGCCATAGTTTCTCAGTTACTCCTTCCAACACAGAGACCTCACACAGGCTGAGGTCATCCGGGGGTCAAGGTCTTCCGGACGTTGTAAGGTGGGAAGGAGGAAGAGAATGGGTTGATTGTCTTGGGGTATATAAGTGATTTAGCCTCCGAGGAAATAAGACACATACACGCTTAATAATACACCTACACGCAGATACACACACGCAAGCACATATGGGAACACATGCACACAAACAATGGCACAACCGTCAGCACATTTACCTGTAATAGAGATGCTTTTGATTATGCTAATATAGTATACAAAACACACAATTTAACAATTCAATACATAGGTTATGTCTATATAATTTGAATGCAGCTATACTCATAAAATGCATAAATTATATTTCTATCAGATGGAACTTTTGGCGGGTGCATAGTCGTGAACACTAATAAGTATACACTAATTCAAATCAATGAACCTTTAAAGCCAAGTTTTGTATTATTTGGGATATAAAAATACATAATAGGTTAGTTGATCTTCGATTCAGGTTCAAATGGGTGCGACGCTACTACAGTGCTTACGGCTCAGCGTATAGCGACACACACACACACACACTTGATTTATGATCCTCAGCTCGTGTACCCATATTGGCACACTGAACACAAAAGACTGGAAAATGTTAGAACTGGTCGGCTGTGTGAAAAGGATGTTAAGCAGCGGGGAACAGGGGTAACAAGCACCAGTTGAAGGGGCACTTTCCCATCACACACAAATTATTATGGCATGAAGTGCTTCACCCACAAGACAGAGAACACGAGTTTTGGCGTATGGCAGGAAAACGACAACGCAAATGAAATATTAGTATTAGGAAATTGCAAAATTGTATAGTGCAAGATGGGTGTATTAATGTAGAATTCAAGTTACGAAAAACGTTAGCTATTAAGGAATATGTGTTTCACCCAAAACGCACAAAACATCAATATGACATAATATGAATACGCACAGAGCAAGCCATATTATAAACAGAACGCAAACATTGAGTAGCGTGCAGTAAGAATAAAAAATAACAGCATTTATGTCGCAAAAATTTATAGAAATACCGTATCAACTTAATGTATGCTGCAAACATTTGATATGGCATACCCACTTCAACTTAATGTATGCTGCAAACATTTGATATGGCATACCCACTTCAACTTAATGTATGCTGCAAACATTTGATATGGCATACCCACTTCAACTTAATGTATGCTGCAAACATTTGATATGGCATACCCACTTCAACTTAATGTATGCTGCAAACATTTGATATGGCATACCCACTTCAGAAATATCTAGAGGGGCACTCAATCCAGTGCGTACCTCTGCCTACGCTGGCTTGTTCTTAACTAGTTAATATCATAGGCCTAAATTTTCTTCTGGATCTGGGTTCCAGGATATGATCCGGATTGCCTCCTAAATTGAATCCCTTCTTCCGTGGCGCATATCCTATCTGTCCACCAAATTTCGTGAAAATCGGTTCATAGCTTTGTGAGATATCTTGTTTACAGACAGACAAATGGAGGCGAAAAGATAACCTCCATCCAGTTCGTTGAACGAGGTAATAAACGGCTAAACAGAGGTGATGTATGCATCATTATCTAAGCAAATGTTCAGAATAAATACCTGATGCAAACATGCAAAAAAAACTCAACCATTTCAGAAACCTTCGGCGCAATCGTTTTCTTTAGTCCAGTTACTTTTAGAAGATGTTATTAAGTTTAGAAAGGGTCTGTGGGAGATAAGGAAAACATCAAGAATTTGATTGATTTGAAAACATTCACTAAGGTTATACTAAAATGATATTGATGTCCAGTAATAGCCAGCATAACATTGAGAATAGAGTAATAACACTGAAAGGATTAATATAAAGTTAGACAACATAATTACAAACTAATCTTGATCATACCCTGTATAACAGTACATACACAATGTTACACAGGCGTGATTTTCTCTTACAACATATCTTGCTTATATAATCCGTGGGGTGGTTGTGCATTTTAGTGTATTCTATGTTGTATAAGTTTGACGCTATGATAAGTGCAACATACTTTTACTATATATAAGGCAAACGCACTATAAAATCACGTTTAGTCCACACACAAAATAATCACGACACACACGCAACAATAATGATATGGAGTATATTGTCTGCATTATGTAACATTCTGCCAGCTCATAACAAAACGCCTAAAGCAAT
This sequence comes from Paralithodes platypus, assembly GCA_032716605.1. NCBI lineage: Eukaryota > Metazoa > Arthropoda > Malacostraca > Decapoda > Lithodidae > Paralithodes > Paralithodes platypus. Next base: position 12,592,505 of record CM064516.1, read on the forward strand.
ATTGAAACTAGTAATCTTTCTTTCTGCAAGTGTTAAGATTTTACAAGGCAACATATATCACACGTAAATCCTTTATGCAACACTTAACCCTTTCAAGCTCCAATACGCGTTTCTGTTCTGTTTCTGGCTACTATTAGACGATTTTATTCAGATTAGTAACGGTATATAAGTCATAGGGTTGATTGGGATAGTATTTACCCTTTTAACACCCACAGATCCTTCCTAAGCTGCATAAAATCGTCTAATGATAGCCAAAATAAAACTGCTAAAACGCGTCAGAGCTTCAAAGGGTTAATATATAGTAAGCTCGTAAAGAATCCAAACCAAAGAGCAAATATTTAGTTCTTAGTTCAGAATTTTAACGAAGCTGGAAATAAAAGTCATGTAGGAGTTTTGTTCAAGCCTTAAGGGGGGAAGGGTATATTTATTGGTAGATTTATTTACTTTTCCTTTCTTTTCTTTTTTTTAGCTTTCACCCTAGGCCTAGGCCTTTATCAAGCTTAAAACCAATTCCTCAACATCCCCCTCCTAGATAAATGTGTACATTTTTAGGCCGATTCCTCCTAAAATACAGGCTCGCTATCGCTCGCCAGGAGAAAATCGACACCGAAATGGCACGAAAAATCTTAATATAGACCAAGAAATGGGGCGAAAAGTCTTAAAATCGCCAAACTAATGGGCCTAAAGTCTTAAAATCGGAAACCTAATAGGGCTAAACATGAGGGCGAAGGGGGGCCAACCATCCCCTTTTATAATGTAGTCAGGCCATAAAGATTATATGGGCGGCTATGAAACAAACTAGTCCCGTCTTATATTTCAACACCAACATATTCCAGGCATTGGAGTTCAAACCAGATTGTTACTATATATTTTTCTTATTTTTCATTGATTACTCAATATCTATAGTTAACTATATATTTACCCTTCCCATTGAGATATTATGGGAATCACGTATCATCAATCATCCGTCCACTTAAGGGGACATGGGCCGTTTTTCTGGACCACTTTCTCCCTCATGTTTAGCCACATTAGTGTTCAGATGTTAAGATGTTTCCCCATTAGTTAGTCGATTTTAAGACCTTTCGCCCCATTTCTTCGTCAATATTTAGACCTTGCGTGCTATTTAGGTGTCGATTTTTCCCCTGGCGAACGATAGTGAGCCTGTAATGTTGGAAGAACCGGCCTTCGGCCGGGAAATTTTTCTACCGAAAAATGTACAAATTAATCTAGAATGGGGATCTAATGGATGTTTTTTTAAAATTTGATGGAGGTCTAGGGAGGAAACTAGAAAAATAATGAATACATGCAAAAATCGCCCAAAAAGTGGACCATCCCCCCTTAATATGCAATAATAGTTTACACAACCTTTCTTCTTATAATATACTGCATATGAAAGCCACCCATAAACTATTCATTGGGAACTAATAAACTTATACATCCTACTTTTGTTCAAACATTTAATCTTAACCCGTCGCAGTATTTCTGATTTTATTGTCAGTTAAGTATGAGAAGCCCAAAAAACTCATTGGTGAATCATGAACCATTATATTTCGTTTAACATTTCAAGAATAGTTCAATCAGCTCATATTTCTCTTATTATCTAACCTTTAAAATACGATGACACTAATGTTTTACATGAGTTACCTCCAGGCTGTTTATATAAAGTCTAAGAATAATGTCTAGGGATCTAAAGGTCACAATGCAGACAGCTCATAAAACGCATGATTTGGGAGTGAAACCTTTAAGGGAGCCCACATCGCTTTTTTTCTCTTTCTCTCCCTCTCTCTTTGGCTTGCATCCGTTCGGCCCCATTCAGCCTACTGTTTTAAGACGCTTACCCCCATCCAGGTGTCAATATTTTCCTGGCGAGCGGTAGCGAGTCAGCATACATATATTTTTGTTTTGACAGCAAGCTAAATTTGTAAATTTTTCGATAGAAAACATTCTCCAGCGAAGCCGGATTTCTCCATACAATGCTGACTCGCTATCGCTCGCCAGGAAGAAATCGACACCTGGATGGGGATAAACGTCTTAAAACAGTTGGCTGAATGGGGCCTAATGGATACAAGCCAGAGAAAGAGAGAAAAGGAGAGAAAGATAAAGAAAGCAGGTGACCCCCCTTAATCTAACAGAGACAAGACAACTGCCAACATTTAGTTAATACAAAACTACTATTGTGATCGCTTAACCCCTTCTGTACCGACGACGTCTTTTTAATTTTATTCTAGCTATATTCTGAGGATTGTGTGTAGTTAAAGAAGGATCTGTGGTAGTAAAAAGGGTTAATTGGGATAGCTCGAACCCTGGCGCAATTGATGGAGTCCCTTTTGAAACTGAATAATCTCCTCTAAAAGTAGCCTGACTATAGGTAGGGGGGTCACCTGCTTTGTTTATCTTTCTCTCCTTTTCTCTCTTTCTCTGGCTTGTATCCATTCGGCCCCATCCAGCCAACTGTTTTAAAACGTTTATCCTCATCCAGGTGTCGATTTCTTCCTGGCGAGCGATAGCGAGCCAGCATTGTACGGAGAAATCCGGCTTCCCCGGAGACATTTTTCTATCGAAAAATGTACAAATTTAGCTTGCTGTAAACAAATATATATATGCTGGCTCGCTACCGCTCGCCAGGAAAATATTGACATCTGGATGGGGGTAAACGTCTTAAAACAGTAGGCTGAATGGGGCCGAATGGATACAAGCCAAAGGGAGAGGGAGAGAAAGAGAAATAAAAAGCGAAGTGGGCCCCCTTAAAAGGACGTCGCCGGTACAGAAGGTCCTAATCTACCAGAGACAAGACAGCTGCCAACATTAAGTCCACATAAACTACTATTGGGATGGTTTAACCCCTTCAACTCTATTCTGGCTACTATTAGACGATTTTGTCCAGTTTACAAAGGGCCTCCAGCAATTAACAGGCGTCAAACTATCTCACTTAACCCTTTTTACTACCACAGATCCTTCTTAAACTGCACAAAATCGTCTAAATATAGCTAGAATAAAATATAAAACACACGTCGCCGGTACAGAAGAGGTTTAAGGTCACGTAGGGTACAGTAGGTTTAAGGTCACGTAGGGTACAGTAGGTTTAAGGTCACGTAGGGTACAGTAGGTTTAAGGTCACGTAGGGTACAGTAGGTTTTAGCTCACATAATACGTTGGGTTCTTGGTTGTGTGTGTGTGTGTGTGTGTGTGTGTGTGTGTGTGTGTGTGTGTGTGTGTGTGTGTGTGTGAATGAATTTAAAGACACGTCGCCGGTACAGAAGGGGTTAAGGTATCACAATATATATATATATATATATATATATATATATATATATATATATATATATATATATATTATATATATATATTATACAGAGAGAGAGAGAGAGAGAGAGAGAGAGAGAGAGAGAGAGAGAGAGAGAGAGAGAGAGAGAGAGAGAGAGAGAGAGAGAGAGAGAGAGAGGGTGATCGCGAGTTAGTGAAGGAGCTAATCTGTAAGTAAAGCTATAATAATACTTACAATGTCAATATAACACTGAAGGAGACACAGAGAGAGATAACACAGTAGAATAGCTTACGAATAAAAACGTATAATAGGAAATGTCGAGCTAAACCCACGTATCATAACATTATTGTTTCGGAGTATCGTGAGCCTTCTGCAGGTGTAGAGGATTCACAAAGCCGAATCTGCCAAAACTTTACAATAGAAAGAAAACAAACAATTTACCCTTTTAAGATCCGATTACGCATGTCTTTTGTGTACTATTAAACGATTATATTCAGAGGAAGTCAGAAGGTTAACCGAGATAGTCTGCACCCTTATAATTCCCACAGATCCTTCCTAAAGTGTATAAAATCGTCTGATAATAGTCAGAATAAACTGTCAAAACGCGGCATAATCTTCACAGGGTTAAGTCTTGTGTATTAGGTTAGTCTTATACTGATGGCACTTTCACGGTAGGTGTACTCAACCGTCTCCGTGGGTTCCGCACCCCCGCACAGCTTCTTGTTCTGTATCGGGGCACAGTGCGCCCCTGTATTGAGTAGTGTTCGCATGTGTGGGGAGACTCAACCCATACCGCAGTTCTCGAACGAGTACAATAAAAAGCATTTCGCCTCAACTTGCCTCCTCTTACTGGTTCCCTACAATCTCTTTCTACACGCTGCAATGTTGCATGTCTTTCACTCCTCTATAGCAATTACAACAACCAAGGTTCTTCAGAGCTCGCTCAGTAATTTGTTCGACCCTACCAGACTCTAGCTCGGTAGTTTTCTTTGGTGTTAGTAGTCCCCCTGGTATCTGAAAGGGGTGTTTCCGGGTGTATGGGACTCGATAGCCTTGGCGGGCAACCCATCTAGGGGAATAAACCCTAAACAAATTACCGATGGGCGACATGCTAATCGGTGCCACTTGCACGTGGCGATCTTTGTAACAGATAACAGTGTATACCCCCTCCCTTGCAGAGAGTGCGAGGCACCCGCCTTTCAACACAGTCCCACTCCTGTTCTGTCCAGCTCTCCAACCCAAAAATTGGCACATTTTCTCAGTCTTTCTTCTACTTAACAAGTGAACTCTGGAACTCTCTCTCAATCAATCTTTCCTTCATCCTAAGACTTAGAATGCTTTAAACTTCGTGTGTCCAGGCATTTTGACTGTAACGTCCCTTGAAATTGGCTCTGTCACTCTTTTAACTTAGGGGGTGACACTCGCTACAGGCACCCTGCCTTTTATCTCCTCCATACACATAGAACAAAAATAATAATAATAATATTCCACTCATAAAAGGGATTCTATGAGTGAAAGCTAATCGGTATGAGCTAAGTACAGTCACGCTCACAATTTTTGACTTACTTCCAAATTTCAATATAAATACCCTGTATATAATTGAAACACAATCATGTATGGTGTGAATATTAATATATTCTTATAAAATTATGAAAGCAAAATTAAAGTTGAAATCGGTGTGATTGTACAGGTGGCCACACAAATTATGTTCCTCTGCATAATCTTATCAATAAAAATATAATATAGATGATTAAATTACGAGTGTAGTTCCTTTAGCAGTGGTTCACTCGTCTGAATAGTCAACTGACAGTTAAAACAAACCACACTTGCAACTTAGAGATTTTGATAAGTTAATTCGACTTTGTATTGTCTTTGTCCCAGTTTTGGTTTGTTTAGTTTGCAAGTTTTAAATTTTAATTACTTTCATACATTAGATCACGACAAGGAACAAAACTAGTGTGGCCAACTGTACGTAATATGAGAGAGAGTAAACATCAAAGAAAGAGAAAGTCAAACTAAAGAGAGCAACAGTCCTCCAAGAGCCACCCTCGCCACGCATGACCGACCGACCGTTAAGGGGAGGCAGACCGTTTTTATGGACCCCCTTCCCTTCTCCCTAATGCTTAGCCCCACTAGCTTTGAGATTATAAGACGTTCGGCCCATTAGTTTGGCGATTTTAACACCTTTCGCCCCATTTCGTTGTCAATTTTAAGACCTTTTGTGCCATTTAGGTGTCGATTATTTCCTGGCGAGCAATAGCGAGCCTGTAATTTTAAGAGGAACCGGCCTTCGGCCAGGACATTTTTCTACCGAAAAATGTACAAATTTATCTTGAAGGGGAGTCTAGGGGGTGTTTTTCTAAGCTTGATGGAGGTCTAGGGAGGAAACTAAAACAAATATATGGATACATGAATTAATAGACCAAACAAACGGTCAGTCTCCCCTTAACTAGCTATACAAACGAAACAAATCCAAGTTAAGGTTATTCAAGGGTTTAATGGTATAATGGTATAATGATGTATACAGTCCTGCAGCCTCCAAGAGGACAATAACCTAGGTCGAGTTCTAAAGGCGGTATCACACGAGAGCTTTTATAATCAACATTCGATGATCAAAAATGTTCTGGTAACATTTCTGGATATTTTGCATTGGTATTGGAAACTAGACTGTAGCTAGGTGAATTTAGGTGACCGAAATATTCTAAATGTTGACCTCATAAGCTGCCAGACCAGTGTTGAGGATAAATGTTGAATGAAAAAGCGCTCGTGTGATACCGGCTTTTAGGTCAACCCGGCTATGGCCAATACAACCCTCTACTTCAACCTTCCACGCCATGGGATGAACACGATCCTGGGCCATGGTGGGACTCCCAGACGTTAACCACTGCACTAGCCAGCCGCTTCACATGAATAATGATTACTAAACATACATTAGCGCTCGCTCCCTGTCCTGTTAGATGGCCGCGCGACCGGAATTCTACGATATCTTAAAATACAATTCAATAGCTATCAGAGAAGTGTTGCAGGACAAAGTGATCGCGTTAGTCACTCCTCATTTAACCCTTTTCCTCCATTCCCAAATTGTACGTGGAGTCCATAAGTTTGAACAGTTAATACTCTCTCTCTCTCTCTCTCTCTCTCCCAGACCTTGAACGTGTGACCCTTCCGTAAACCACCAGACCTGTGCCCCTTATTGCCAGTAACTGTGTTTATTTTCACGCACCCCTGATTCCCTAACTGTCCTCGAATAATTGGTTAACTGTTTCAACCTACGGTACTTATTTACCCTCCCCGCCCGGGCTGGCTTTCTAAATGACGGCACTCCTATCTGGGCGATATGGCCAAAAAAACGTTGTATGTAAACATAGGCCTATTTTTGTTATTTTAACTGCTAGAGAATTCACACAAATCTTAATCTCAAAATGTAGCCCTGTTTTGTATCTGTAGACTGGCGTTGAGTAGAACTCTCTAGGTTAACTGGTTCAGGTGTGATGACGTTTTCCATGGAGAGAGTTTTGGCTGTTTTGCCGCGAATTTAGCAATATCGGACACTTTGGGAGACTAATTTTCACTCTAACTGGTAATGGCGGACAAGGTCGGACTTCTCCTTCTTGTTGTTAAGGCTTGGCGGCGCTCCGATCGGCTTTGTTAACAAATGTTTCGCCGCGCGGCTTTCAAAGCACGCTTGAGGAAGCTTAACAGCTTACGGATTTTAAATGGACACCTGGGCTCCGGGCCTTCGCAAGGTGCGTCCTTTTAAAATGAAGGGTTTTAAGGGGAGGTTTTCGCTTAAGAGAGTTTTTTCGGGACCCCTTTGCCTTCATCTTAACCTCCATTAGTTTATATATTTAAAGACATTCCTTCCATTAGTTTGATTATTTTAAGACCTTCTGCCCCACTTATATCAATTGTAAAACCTTTCATGCCATTTAAGTGTTGATTTTTGTTCCTGGTGAGCGATAGCGATCCTATATTTTTCTACCGAAAAATGTACAAATTTATGTGGAATTTATTGGATTTATTGATTTATTGATTTATTGGGGGTATTTTTGTTAAGCTTGGTGGAGGTCTAGAGAGCAAACTAAAAACCTCCCATCAACTCTTCTGACTTGACTGTGTAATTATTCTCGACTGATTGTGTAACTGATCGAGTTCCTCTTCAAGTTGGACTGTTGCTACGGTGTGTGCCTGATTATGAAATGATTCCTGTTTGATAGTCTAATGCGTATCGCCTAATAACGTACAGTTGTTGTTGTTGTTGTTGTTGTTCCCCAAGCTGCCTGGCCGAACAGCCCCAAGGCCCCGAGCACGGCCAAGGCCATAACCGAGCGCCCCTACAGAACCCTCCCTGCCGACCACAATAAAGCCTGGGTGACCGAAGCCACTCCATGGCGGGGAGCTGAGGAGGGTGCGGAAACGCCCGGGAAACCAAAGCCCCACCCAGAGCTCTGTGCCCCTCAGCAATTATGAAGAGAAAGTTGAGGGGCAAGGGAAAAATGTGACGCTTTGGCTTCCAATCTTGGTAGATTGGGAGGTCAATCCACGGAAGAGACGCCGTCACTCGAGATCTAGAAAATATATAAGTAAAAGGAACAGTCAGAGTAAGCTATGGGTATGGCAGAGATCGCTCAGTTCTCACTCTGATAGACCAGCCCATCACCACATAACGTACAGTAGCAGTCTTCGCCTTATTCCAGACTCCAATATGTTGCCTTAATGCTTGAGGGTGTAGTGCTGTTTTTTTGGTCTATGTATCTATTTATTCATTTGTGTTTGAGTTTCCTCGCTAGACCTCCATCAAGCTTAAAATAACACTCCCTAGACTCCCTTTCAAGATGAATTTGTACATTTTTCGGTAGAAAAATGTCCAGGCCGAAGGCTGATTCCTTCTAAAATGACAGGCTCTCTATCGCTCGCCAGAAAAAAATCGACACCTAAATGGCACGAAAGGTCTTAATATTGTCAAAATAATGAGGCGAAGGTCTCAAAATCGCCAAATTAACGGAACGAATGTCTTAAAACCTCAAAACTAATATGTTAAACATGAGGGAGAAGGGGGTCTATAAAAAGCGAGTAGTACCCCCTTAAACCAGGAGGAATACAGAGACAATCCGGATGAAGAATAAGGATCAACTAAGGAGGAACGAGAACATAATAGACGAAAAGAAGATAAATGTATGAAAATTAAAGGATACAGCTAATTACTCACCACCAGCATTAAACCGAGAGGAAGTATATAAGAAACAATCACGATGAACAATGGGGTAGGACTTAAGAGAAACAAAATCTAAACGAAGAAAGAAAATGAGAGAGAGAGAGAGAGAGAGAGAGAGAGAGAGAGAGAGAGAGAGAGAGAGAGAGAGAACATAATGAAAGAGCTACCACCGACTTTAAACCGAGAGGAAGGAAGGAAGGAACAATCGGGATGAAAGATGAGGTAGAACTAAGGAGGAAAGCGAGGGAGGATTTGCAAAGAAAAACGAGAGCGGTCCAGCAGGGGGGAGTTTGGCGAATGGCCGCAACGTACTTAAAATTACCACTTCGCCGCACCACCACTTCGCCTCTAGTGTGCATCAGTGTTCGCCATTTCACTTACCTAAGCCTCACATAACAGTCATCTACAAATGGTTTTACCCATGGCATACTAAACGAATAATGCTTTGAAATATTTAAATAAACTTGACTATTTTATGAAACCTAAAATGTTCATACAAGATTTGAAAGTATGTTCATGTCAGTGCAGAATGGATGTAAACACTTAAGGTGACTTTTTGTTTAAGCTTCAGTTTAGAATTGTTTTATGAGAATTATTGTTGCAAATTGGTGTTGCTACGAAATGACTGGCAACTCAACGTACTTAAACTGGATGATATACAGCGAGGAAGTTGACGGGGCGTTTGACGTATAATAGCTGCACCGCAACCATGTGATTTGGGCGTCGGGAAATTACGTCAAAGGAGGTAAGCACGGAAGATGGACAGTATGGCTAAAAAAAATCCTGAAGCACTTTCGCAAATGTTTAATTTATTTATTTATATATATATATATATATATACAGTATATATATACTGTATATACACACATATATATATATACATATATACCGGTATATATATATATATATATATATATATATATATATATATATATATATATATATATATATATACAGTATATATATTATACAGGTACAGTATATATATATATATATTATATAATATATATATTAGGGGAGGTGTGGTGGAGTGGTCTTGCCACTGGCCTGGGAATCCAATGGTCCCGGGTTCAAATCCCGATGTATCAATGGGAAGATATTATTGGGATGGAATTTGTGCTGTACCTAGTATCAGTGCATTACCACAAGCCCACCGAAACGTCAATAAAATACCCTCATTGTTCCCTGATTAAATAGCACTGTATGAATATTCCCATATTCAAAATATGCTATAGGGGTGCAATGCCTGGTGAGTTATCTGCTCAACAGGTGGCGTTGTGTGTGTGTAAGTGTGAGAGTCCGAGTGTAGGGGTTGAGACAGTGAAGCACAGGAACGAGGTGGCTTCAGAGATGGGGTCGTTTCGGGCCATGAGTGAGCACCGTGCCTCATGTGAAGGCAAGATGGCAGGTGCTCGTTGTACTCTACGTGCTTCACATGTCTCACTCCCTAGACTGGAACAAGACCTCACGGGCTTCACTGTTCATTGTAAAGCGGTGAATGTTAAGGCTCTCAGCCTACGCCCGAGAGGAAGTAAATTGGAATATAGAAAAAAAAAAAAAAAAAAAAAAAAATATATATATATATATATATAAAAGGAATATATATATATTCCTTTTTTTTATCTATGATGCTAGCAAAACAGTTCCTAAACACATACAAAAAACAATGGATATACGTACTTGTTTAGAAATTTTAAGATACAATTATTGTCTTTGAATTGAACAAAATTCAGCTGAATATAAGGATATGTAGAAGGTGTAGTTGCGGCAGCAAATTATAGCTCTGGAATATACATTAGTAAACCATTAATCGAAACAGGCTTTCTGCAGGTAGATTAAGACAAATATTTTCTTGTAAGTGGAGAGAAAAATAAAGGTGAATACAGGACGGTGGAGCAGGTGTATGAGAAGGTAACGAGCTATGGTTCCTTAACCCACTCAATACCGATGGCGTCCTTTTCGTTATATTCTGGCAACTATTAGACGATTTTATTCAGCTTATGAAGGACGTCTACTCATTAAAAGGCTAAGAACTATCTCAATTAATCAGTTTAGCTACCACAATGAATCGTCTAAATGTAGGTGAAGTCAAATACAAAAGACGTCACCGGTACTGAAAGGGTCAACACAATGAACAAAGCTGGAGAAAGAGCCTTTGGTCAGGTATAGGAATGAGTGATATCGTCTTAAAACTAAACATCAATGTAAATGTGAGAATAAGGAAAGAATAAAAGGCATGTCGACTGCGAATGTACGATGTTGGTGTGGTCAGCGACTCGACTCGAACAGAGATTTGTAAGTATGACATACTGGAGGCGGGATTAAGGATGTGGCCGAGGTAACGCGCTCAACACATACATTTAGGCCACTTTTCTTCTTCTTCTTCTTCTTCTTCTTCTTCTTCTTCTTCTTCTTCTTAGTTCTATCCCTCCCCCTCGGTTTAAAGCTGGTGATGTCTCTTCTCTCTTCTCTCTTCTTATATTCTTCTTCTCTCATATTATCTACTATTATATCATATTATATTCTCTATCCTCCATAGTTCGTTAAGGGGGGTGACAGGCATTTTTTCTCTTTCTCTCCTTTTCTCTCTAGTCATGGCTTGTATTCATTCAGCCCCATTCAGCCTACTGTTGTAAGACGTTTATCCCCATCCAGGTGTCAATTTCTTCCTGGTGAGCGATAGCGAACCAGCATTGTATGGAGAAATCCGGCTTCGCCGGAGATATTTTTCTATCGAAAAATGTACAAATTTAGCCTGCTGTCAAAAACTGTTAACAAAATAGGCTGGCTCGCTACCGCTCGCCAGGAAAAAATCGACACCTGGATGGGAGTAAACGTCTTAAAATAATAGGCTGAATGGGGCCGAATAGATACAAGCCAGAAAAAGAGAGAAAAGGAGAGAAAAGGAGAGAAAAGGAGAGAAAAAAAGCCTGTGACCCCCCTTAACTCAGTATCCTGATTGTTTCTCCGTTCCCCTCGCCCAATGTGTTATCTAATTACTTTCTTCTTATTTTCTTTTCTTCTCTCTCTGACTGACTTGGAAAAGGATGTGGGTGTTCTGATTAGCAGTGACCTAAAGGATTTGATTAGCAGTGACCTAAAGGATTTGATTAGCAGTGACCTAAAGTTTTCTACGCAGTCCATTGAAGTAGAGATGAAAGCTCAATTTTTTGGGGGGGCTATATTAAGAGACAATTTAGGTATAGAAATAAGGAAATAGTCCCTTCACTTTACAACGCTCTGATACGGCCTCTCCTGGAGTATGCTGTTCAATTTTGGTCTCCAGCACTCAGGAAAGATATAGAGCGACTGGAAAGAGTACAAGCTAGTGCTACAAAGCTAATTTCATTGATTAGAAGATTGAGCTATGAGGACCGGTTTAGAGCTCTTGATCTCTTTCCGTTAGACACGCAGACTAGGAGGTTAGCTTATTGAAGTTTAAAAAACAAACTTAATGGGCTTGACAACTTGGATTATAGCAAAAAATATATCTCAATATGAATACAACACGCAACCATGGCTGGAAATTTGAATTGAAAAGATTCAGCAATAGTATTTGTGGAAACGATTTCCCATATAAGATCTGATCTACATGAACAAAAAATTCCCTCAGACGTTGCAAACAGTTCTTCAGTAGAGCAGTTCAAGAAGAGAGTAGATAGTATATTGCACACTCTGTAATGAGTGTAGTGTACTAAACAGTCTGTCTCCTTCCACTTCGCGTATCTCCCCGGAATGGACCACAAGGTCTCTGAGATACTAACTATTCCTTGTAACTCCTGGTAACTCTCACTCTCACTCTCTCTCTCTCTCTCTCTCTCTACAGACGAAATACGGCTGTGCTGAGGCCACTTCCGTAACCGATCTTCGCGGACGATGCCCTCCCACACCTACATGTCTATCACACTGAAGACTTCTTCCTGGATAGTGATATAAATCGATTTTGATTGCAAACGAAGCACAGGATAGATTTAACGTAGCTCATAAAGCTAATGGGTTAATTTACACGTTTCAATGTCAGAAGTGTTTAAACGATTATGCACCGACCATGACATCATTAACCCCTTGAGGATTGTAACGCATTTTGACAGTTTACTCTGGCTATCAACAGACAATTTTATTCAGCTGAAAAATGATCTGTGGAAGGTAAAGGTATAATTGAGCTGGTTTGACACCGTAGATTACTAGAGGTACTTCTTAAGGGGCTTTTGTTTTTCCTAGATCTCCATCAAGCTTAAAAAAGTGCTCTCAAGACCCCCCTTCGACAGAAATGTGTGCATTTTTCGTTAAAAAAAAACTGGCCCAGCAAAAAGGCCGATTCCTCCTAAACTGCAGTTTCCTTTAAGCTCGCCAGGAAAAAAAAAGGGGCGATTGTCACGAAAGGTGTTGAAATTAAAAAAAAATGGGGCGATTGTTGTTTTTCTTATTCCAAGTACACCCTCTCTGGCATAGGCTGAGAGCCTGTACATTCAACCGTATACTCAGCGGTGAAGCCCGTGAGGTCTCGTTCCAGTCTAGGGAGTGAAATGGATAGAAGCCTTCCTGAAAGATCGGAGACAGAGGGTATTGGTGAATGGAATAGGCTCGGGGTGGAGGGAAATTACAAGTGGGGTACCTCAGGGATCTGTGTTGGGACCATTGCTGTTCGTTATATTTATCAACGACTTGCCTGAAGTTATAACTAATGGAAGTGAGGTATACCTGTATGCGGATGACACTAAACTGTATAGAAGAGTGAGGAGTAAGGAAGATATGGGTTTGCTTCAAGGAGATGTGGAGGGCATGAAGGGATGGTCTGAGCATTGGTTAATGCCTTTTCATCCAAAAAAATGCAAGTACATGCGGATTGGGACCAGCAAGATAGACAAGGTAGGATACAGTATGTATGAAGCGATGGAGGAAGTGAGTGCAGAAAAGGATATAGGAGTAGTGATAGATAATAAGTTAAATTTCTCAGAACATTTAGCGGAAAAGATAAACAAAGCCAATAGAATTGTAGGGCTGATAAGGAGGACATTTGTGTCACTTGACGAAGAAATCTTCAGGAATCTATATACAGCGCTGGTTAGGCCACACCTGGAATATGCAAACCAGGTGTGGGCTCCATATATGGTAAAGGATATAGAAGCAGTGGAGAAAGTGCAGAGAAGAGCTAGCAAGCTGGTACCAACGTTGAAGAACGCGGGCTATGAGCAGAGGTTGAGGACACTGGGACTTCCGACACTGGCATATAGGAGAAAGAGAGGGGATATGATAGAGACTTTTAAGATAGTGTCAGGAAAGTACGATGAGGATGTGTGTGAAGGTATCTTCTTGATGCGGGAGGGAACAAGAACGAGAGGACACTCTAAGAAAATTTACAAAGAAAGAAATAGGCTTGAGAAGGCGAAGAACTCATTTTGTGATAGAGTGGTAAATGAGTGGAACGCACTGCCCCAGTATGTAGTCGATTCCGAATCAATAAGGGAGTTTGAAAGTAATCTTGATAAAGCATGGGGAAGACAAGATTTGAAGTTTGATTATAAAACAAAAATACAGAATAGTAAAAATGTTGCGTCTGCTACCGCCGCCGCCAACACCGTGAACGATCGCAGCAGTGCAAGCACTGGTACTGAGCTGGATACACAGGCATAGTTTGCCTTTTTCCAGAGGATCTACTGTAAGAAACTGTAAGAGTGAGACATGTGAAGCACTTTGAGATGCAAACCCCCCCCCCCCCTCCCGCTATCTTGCCTTTGCAAGATGCGCGGGGACCGATTGCCCACCCAGGGCTCGAAGCAGCCCCATCTCTTATAATAGCCAAACTAATGGGGCGAACGTCATAAAATCTCAAAACTAATGAGGGAGAATGGCGTCCACAAAAATAACACCCCATAAACTGAATATAATTGTCTAACAATATCCAGAATAAGAAGCAGAAACACATCCTCGTACACTGAAAGGGTTACAAGCTATGAATAAAATATTACACACTAACATGTAATAAACAAGTTATATTTTGCTGCTAAAAATGTAAAAAGTTCGAATAATTGTGGTACCGGTATTAAAATAATGGCCAGTCGGATCAGCTAGACATTCTAAGGTTGATACTCAATTAAAAATGAGATTAGGTCAAGTGCTATTCTAGATGTAATTAAATCAAATCAATATGTTCTTGGATGAGAATCATCGGAAAGTGCATAATGGATGTGGTGAAAGATGATGTGTGGTCACTCGGTCATTATCAGGAAATCTCGAAGTGTGTGCCGACCACCAAGCAGGGGCAGCAATCCACGCAATAAGAAAAATATATGAGCGAGAGTATTGTCAAGCTGTGCTGCTAGTGGACGCATCAAATGTCTTTAACACCATCAACAGAAAGTCTGCAATACATAACATCAAGGCAAGATGCCCCAGCTTTGCCACCTATGTAGAGAACACCTATAAACAGCCTGCCGACCTCTTCATAGGAAACAACCAGAACACACAACGTAGATCGACACTGAAATCAATGGAAGGAACCACACAAGGTGACCCTGTAGCAATGGCAATGTATGCATTAGGTCTCTCAGTGTTGCAAACCTTAACAAGCTATGAGGCAACGCAAGTTAAGCAGGTGGCCTATGCAGATGATCTCACTGGAGCGGGAAAAGTCAACGATCTCAAGCACTTGTGGGAGCAAGTATCAAGTGTAGTCCCAGAAATAGGATACCATCCAAATGCCACTAAGTCTATATTAATAGTTAAACCGGAACATTATGAAAGTGCCGTAGAAGCTTTCAGCAGTAGTGAAGTGGTCGTAACAAAGGACGGACAGTGTTACCTTGGGGTGGTGATCAGCACTGAAGAGTTCAAGAAGCAATACATAGAGGAGAAGGTCAGGGAGTGGGTAAAAGATATACAAAACTGGCTAATATTGCAAAGACGGTACCACAGGCTGCGTATTCGTCATTCACATATGGGGTCAAACATTGCTGGACCTACTTGATGCGTACCGTTCCAAATGTGAGTCCATTACTTCAACCGCTGGAAGATGCCATCAGAGACAAACTCATCCCAGCGTAGGTAAAGTCCCACACCCCAAGTGCTACAGAGAGGGAGTTGCTCGCACTTCCTTCTAGGCTGGGAGGGCTTGGAATTATCAATCCTGTGAGGAGGGCGACAACGGAACACCAGAACTCGGTAAAGATAACAGGATCTCTCACTGAATGTATCGTAGCACAAGATTCTGACGGGGAAGTAGACCAGGCCGACATTTACAACATCAGAAAGATCATCACGTCAGAGAGGCATAACTCACAGAAAAATGACCTGACACGATTGATCCAACAACTTTCCCAGAGACTAGTAAGGAAAAAAACAGATAGCACAAGAATCAGGTGCTTAAAATTGGCTGACAACACTACCAATCAAGGAAAAAGGCTTCAACCTCAATAAACAAGAATTTGTTTATGACAATGCACGGAGGTATGGTTGGCCTATTGAAGGATTGCCTGATTGATGCATTTATGGAGTCAACAACGATGCAGACCATTGCATGATACATAAGAAGAGAGGGTTCAATAGCAACAGGCACGATGAAGTGAGAGACGTAACGGCGAACATGCTCAGGGAGGTGTGTCATGATGTAGCGAGTGAACCATCAATCATTCCCTTAGACAGAGAAGTCTTGCAGCACAGGAAGGCCAACACATCAAATGAAGCACGGGTGGACGTTAGTGCAAGAGGTTTTTGGATAAGAGGACAGCGAGCGTTCTTCGACATAAGACTATTCGACCCAATGGCCCGTAGCTACAGCGAGCTGTCTCTGAAGGCTGCACACAAGAGGAACGAACAAGAGAAGGTCAGGGCATAGGGGGAAAGATTCCCAAATATCGAACAAGGCAGCTTCACTCCACTAGTTTTCACCACATCTGGAGGAATGGGACCCAGGGCCAAATGCTTCTATTTAAGGCTAGCAGAGATTATCACAGAGAAGAAGCAACATCCCAGTAGCCAAGTTGTAGCCTGGATGAGGTGCTGATTATCTTTCTCGCTTCTCAGATCAGCACTACTATGTCTACGGGGAACAACACTGTCTGCACCAAAACCAACGACAGTAGCAGACATGGACTACGAGGCAGCAGTAGCAGAGACTGGCATCAGGATACGACTGGATTGAAGTTGCATGTTATGGAGTAGTAGTATAGTAGAGTAGTAGAAATAGAGTAATTTTCTGATGTTTGCAACAGCTAAGATGTAAAATGTAATCTATGTAATATTATAAATAACAATAAAGGAAAACAAATCCACGATGATTAGTCTGAGTGCAAACCCCGGAATAGGAAGCGGCTGTATGACTACATAGTCATGCGCATTGATGACTGTTCCGACCTTGTCTAGGGAGGGATGCACAGGCTGAGTGGTAGTAGTAGAAAAAGTAGTAGTAGTAGTAGTAGTAGTAGTAGTAGTAGTAGTAGTAGCGCTTATCTCTCTCTCTCTCTCTCTCTCTCTCTCTCTCTCTCTCTCTCTCTCTCTCTCTCTCTCTCTCTCTAGCTCTTTCTCGCTACCTATCTATCTATTCTTTCGCAGTAATCTCATTCTTAACTAATTCAATCTCCACAATACCTAATATCCTATCTTCTCATTAACCAAGGTCAAATCCTTATTGATAATACAACTTCTACAACTACCGCTGCTATTAGTACTGCTAACATTACGGTTTATAAAGGAAATAACGAACATCTTTATTAAAGCCAAAATCTGCCTAGTTGTCCTATCTAGCCGCTTACTCAGTGTGTTTATGTCACGTAATAACACCAAATTGTTCACATACAACACAACCTAATATATACATCCCACCAGCCAGCCAGGGGGAATATCAAATATGGCATACAACAACACCGATAGGGAATACACACTCTAGTACAAAATAATCTAGGCACACATACCGAAAAATATTTGGTTGTTTTTACGGAAGTTACGGGCAGGTACTGTAAATAAGACAAATTAAGTTTTGGAAAAAAAAAGAAAAACAGAAGCTAAATAGCCTTAGTGTAAAGCGTAAAAGACATTGCAAGAGAACAGATGGAAGTGTCATAAGGGTATAATGGAGGATGATGAAAGTTTAGATGAAGACCTATCACAAAGGTCAAAGACTAACAAGTGTTGCATCTGTACAAAGAACGAGCATACATGTACAAGATGCAAATGCGTGCTAAACAAAAAAGGATGCATAAACTGTAATAAAGGTTCCCGGTGTCGCAACCCTTATAATAGTGTAATAACAGAGGGAGGGGCGGCAGCCAGTGCCCAGAGAGTGCGAAGGGATGAAGCTGACGGGACACAACACGGCGATGGGCAACAACCCGACAGAGCATGCGGAGGTGCGGGACCCTCAGGGGGCCTGAGAGAAGGGCGGCAACCACATGACATGGTGGGTGACGGTGAGCCCAGCGGAGTCCAAAGACCCGGAGACGAGCACCGAGATGCTGGAGAGGAGGGTGGTGTGCAAACAAGGCCAAATATAGCTGGTAGAAACGACGATATGCCACGCAACGAAGAGCACACAGGGAGGTGGGACCACAGAGGGAAGCAGCCCTGGAGAGACCCGCAGAAGTTGATGGCAGAGGAGGACCCCTTCAATGGAAAGGACTACGGGGAGAGGAGGTAAAAATGTGGACAGAGGCAGCTTACTCAGAAATTGTAGATTGGTCTGCACACAGTTTATTCAACCCACCTAAATGTGACGCCACCACCAAACTGTTGACAGAGATGAAAAAGCTCATTTATAACTATGTCTATGACAGACCTTTAGCCCCGTATGCTCTCAAGTTATTTTTCAGCATTCCACATCTCTTCTTGCAAAAAACTCACCGCAATTCTAGACAAGCGGAAAACGTGACAGCGCTAACAAATAGAGTGAAACTGTGGAATGATAACAAGATGGATGACTTACTCAGTGAAGCCAGAGCATTACAAGAGAGACAAGGCAGACGGCAACACAAAAGAGAAAACACTGAGGACAAGGCAAGGAGATTCGGCAACCAGATGAGACAAGGTAAAGTGGCACCTGCAATACAATCGCTGACAAAGGAGGCAGCTGGTGGGCTGTTGCCTATCACAAGAGATACCATCAAGCTGCTGGAAGAGAAACATCCGCAACCTAGTATATCCGAGAGTCAGAAGCTATAGGGGGCTTATATACCACCGAACCCCGTCATCTACGAACAAATCACAGGCGAGAAGATTTGGAAAAAGGCTCTAGGGACCCAAGGCAGTGCAGGACCCTCAGGGATGGATGCAAACGGTTGGAGAACAATCCTGAGCAGCACACTTTTCGGAGTTGCAGCGACCGACTTACGCAGGGCGCTGGCAGATCTTGCAAGAAAAATGGCCACTCAAGATTGTCAACACTTGGAGGCCTACACAGCTTGTCGTCTAATACCATTGGACAATAATCCAGGGTGCAGACCTGTAGGGGTGGGTGAAGTGTTGAGAAGAATCATCGGAAAATGCATAATGGAGGTGGTGAAGGACGATGTGCGGTCAGCGGCTGGAAATCTCCAAGTGTGGCTGGCCACCAAGCAGGGGGAGAGGCAGCAATTCATGCAATAAGAGAAATATATGAGCAAGAAGAATGTGAAGTCGTGCTGTTAGTGGATGCATCAAATGCCTTTAACACCATCAACAGAAAGACAGCAATTCACAACATCAAGGTAAAATGCCCCAGCTTAGCCACCTATGTAGAGAATACCTATAAACAGCCTGAAGACCTCTTCATAGTAAACAACCAAAACTCACGACGTGGAACGGCACTGAAATCAATGGAAGGAACCACACAAGGGGACCCTGTAGCAATGGCGATGTACGTATTAGGTCTCTCGGTGTTGCTATCATTAACAAGACATGAGACGACACATGTTAAGCAGGCGGCCTATGCAGATGATCTCAGTGGAGCAGGGAAAGTCAATGATTTCAAGAGCTGGTGGGAGCAAGTATCACAAGTGGGACCAGAAATAGGATACTTTCCAAATGCTAGTAAGTCTATACTGATAGTAAAAGCAGAACATTATGAAAATGCCTTAGAAGCTTTCAACGGTAGTGAAGTGGTCGTAACAAAGGACGGACAGCGTCATCTAGGGGCAGTGATTGGCACAGAAGAGTTCAAGAAGCAATACATGGAAGAGAAGGTCAGAGAGTGGGTAAACGAAATAGAAATACTAGCCAAAATTGCAAAGACGGAACCACAGGCTGCATATTCGGCATTCACATATGGGGTCAAACACCGCTGGACCTACTTGATGCATACCATTCCAAACGTGGGTCCACAACTTCAACCGCTAGAAGATGCCATCAGAGACAAACTCATCCCAGCTTGGATGAAGTCCCACACCCCAAATGCTACAGAGAGGGAGTTGCTCGCACTTCCTCCTAGGTTAGGAGGGCTTGGAATCATCAATCCGGTGAGGAGGGCGACAACGGAACACCAGAACTCAGTAAAGATAACAGAATCTCTCACTGAACGCATCGTAGCGCAAGATCCTGACGGCGAAGTGGACCAGGCGGACATCTACAACATCAGAAAGACCATCACGTCAGAGAGGCAAAACTCACAGAAAAATTACCTGGCACAATTGATGAGACAACTTTCCCCGAGACTAACAAGAAAAGTACAAATAGCACAAGAAACGGGTGCTTCAAATTGGCTGACAACACTACCAATCAAGGCAAAAGGCTTCAATCTAAACAAACAAGAATTTAATGATGCTATTGCACTGAGGTATGATTGGCCGATTGAAGGACTGCCCGATCGATGCGTTTGTGGAATCAACAACGATGCAGACCACAGCATGATATGTAAGAAGGGAGGATTCATCAGCATCAGGCACGATGAAGTAAGAGATGTAACGGCGAACATGCTCAGGGAGGTGTGTCGAGATGTGGTGCGCGAACCATCACTCATTCCCTTGGAGGGAGAGATCTTGCAGCACAGGACGGCCAACACATCCAACGAAGCACGAGTGGACGTTAGTGCAAGAAGTTTTTGGACAAGAGCACAGCGAGCATTCTTTGACGTAAGAATATTCAACCCTATGGCCCATAGCTACAGCGGGCTGTCTCTGGAGGCTGCACACAAGAGGAATGAACAAGAGAAGGTCAGGGCATATGGGGAAAGGATCTTAAATATCGAACATGGCAGCTTTACCCCACTAGTCTTCACCACATCTGGAGGGATGGGACCTAGGGCCCAGTGCTTCTATTCAAGGCTTGCAGAGATCATCGCAGAGAAGAAGAAACAGCCCAGGAGCCACGTTGTAGCCTGGATGAGGTGCCGTCTATCTTTCTCGTTGCACAGATCAGCACTACTATGCCTGCGGGGAACAAGACTGTCTGCACCACAACCAGCGACGGTGGCAGAAGTGGACTACGAGGCAGCAGTGGCAGAGGGTCGCATAGGAAGGAGACTGGATTGAAGTTGCATGGTGTTGAATAGTAATATCTGATGCTTGTAAAATAAAATGTATGAACAATATTAAATGAAAATCAATGTAGTAGTAGTAGTAGTAGTAGTAGTAGTAGAAGAAAGAAAAAACACGGAATACGAAGAATCATCTCAATAGTTATTCCTCTTAAGTAACTCTCCAAAAATACGCACCAGAAAAAAATATATATACAATATGTATTCGTTTCCCAAACCTGTTCCAAATAATTTGACTTTCGAGCCTTTAATTCCATCCGTCATACGAAATTTCATCTCTCTTCCATTTTTCTTCATCTCTTCTTGTTTCCTCATGTACGTTCTTCGTTTATATTCTTCTTCTTTTCCCCTTGTACTTCTTTGTTTCTTCTTCGTCTTCTTCATCTTCTTCTATGTTAACTTTGTTCTCCTGACTTTTTTTGGAATGGATTTTAATATTATTCTCTGTCATATTTTCATCATTGTTCTCCTCTTCTGATTTTGCTTTTTCGGAAAATTATCTTTGTTCTTCTGACCTTTCTTCACTTCAAAATGTTTGACTTATCTTTTCTTCCTTTTCATCCTCGTCATCATTCTCCTCTCCCTCTTCTTTCTCTATCACCCTCCTTCTTATCCTGATCTTCCTCTTAATCATCGTTCTTCTTCTCCTAATCTACATCCTTAACCATAATTATTATGGTGGGGAGGAACCTTCTGCTTTACTATCCTTTTATCTACCTAATAGATGGTAGCTTAGCAGTTTAGATATCCAAACTTCCCTGAAAGGACCAATAGGTATGTTGCAGTTTGTAAGTCTTGTGTATTCCTTTATGTATTAGCCTCGTACATCTCTTCCTCCTACTGCTCACCTCCTACTCCTCCTCCTCCTCCTTCTCCTCCTACTCCTCCTCCTCCTCCTTCACTTTCTGGTGGACAGCTGATAATGTAACTGAGTAATGGTGCTATGCTTGAATGGATTTGACTCTCCCATTGACAGAAGTGGCAGGCTTAAGTCATATAAACTTTTATCCTAAACTCAACTCTTAAATAAAAAAATAATCAGAGCCTCAGTGTATATTTCTGCACATAATTTAGTTATGAAATTACCTTTTGGCTCTGAGAGGTCCCTAAGCTGAGTAAAATCGTCTGGAGGTACACTGTAATAAAACTATGGCATAAAATAGGGATACACAATATACTGTATATATACTGTATATGAAACATATATATATATATATATATATATATATATATATATATATATATATATATATATATATATATATATATATATATAAATATATATATAGTAAAGCCAGGTAATAAATTTCTTTAATACATACGAGGTTGAAAGAAATGGCAATTTCTGCGTTGGAAATTTTATTATTCAAAGTTTCCAGGTCTCTGATGAGTTTTCGCTGGGTGGCAGGAAGTAGATGAAGGAGATGAGCAAAATTCATGGTGGTACAGGGTTACATAAATGTACATGATGATACAGGATATACGACGCGTTTCACTGGACAACCAGCATTATCAAGTAAGGAAGGAATGATATAAAGAGAGAGAGAGTCAGAGTGAAGCTAAGTTGCTTCAAGGTTAGAAGTAGAAGGGTCTAGTGGAGAGCGAAGATTTGAAGGATGAAGAGTTGGAGAGATAAAAGGTGGTGGGCTGACCACCTTGCTATTTTTCATGTTAAGTTGTTGAATTCTGAGCAGCATGCCACGTGGTGTTGGTGAGGAAAGGCCGTTGTTGTTGTTAAAGGTGCGCGATGATGGTTAGTCGTAGATGTAGTTTGGTTCATCGAGGTAAGGAGATGGTGTTCTTGTCGGCTTGCTGGCGGTCGTTCCCAGGTCAATGTCTTCTTCTCCTTCCTCCATCCCCTCCACGTCGACGTCTTCTCCTATGGTGGACTCGGAGTATTCAGACGACGTGGAGGCTGCCACCGGATGATCAATGGTGGCTGGTGATGGAGTGGAGGTTGAGGCTGGTCCTGCAGAGTTGACTGGTGGTGGAAAGTCAGAGACTGCAGAACGTGGAGGTGGTGGGGTGGACTTCGAGAGAGACTTCTGAAGCACCAGACGCCTCCTCGGTTGACATCTCTGTCTCACAGCCTGAGATGGAATAAGGCTAGATGGTGGAGATGGTGTTGAGGTTGCTGGCTCCTGGACTCTAGGTGTTCGAGTCTTCTGAAGGCAGAGTGGTCGAGGCAGAAGTTGAGTGTTGGAAGGCTTCTTGGTTGTTCTTCGGGCAAGGAGATCTGGAGGGATGATGATGGTAGGCAGGCCATTGGCAACCAGAAGAGCAGGCAGAAGCACCGAAAGTTGGCCTCGATCGTCCCCAGCAAGAGCAATGGCTGTGTGGACAATGACTGTAATGACGTCAGTCTTGAGGCCAGACTTCAATCCGGTGATGGTGGTTTGCTTCTGCCTTCCTTGTGAGAGTTGGGAGCCCCTTACTGGTCTGCCATGGGGTCCTGTTACTCCTGCTGCCTCCTTGCCCTTCCTTCCCTCCTTGATTGTAAACAGCACTTGCTCTCCTTCACCTAGTGACGTTATTGTGCTATTGGTGTTAAGCACAATGTTCTTTCTGAATGAACAAGGTAAACAGGAAGGGTATATATAGAGGGTGGAGGATCAGAGGAGGCGGAAAACAGGGGGCAAAAGTCTGCTATTGGTGGAAGCGTAAATTAGGAGAGAGAAAGGGGTTAACCGCTTCACGCATGCGCACTGGATGCGGGATGGTGGTCAGTAGGTGGGGTCGAAGCTGATTGGCTGCGTGTCGAGGGGCGTGGCCTAAGTTGTGTGGCGCCTGCAGAAGACGAAGCTGAAGGAGGTAGCGCGGGGGGCTGCGTCAAGGGCACCGGGGGGCGAGGAGGGGTGTTAGGTCCTGTAGGGTAGTGCCTTTTGGCAGAAGGAAGGATCTGAAGGTCCAGAGTTTGGTTGTTGATGTTGGGATGTAAGGCTTGGATATATAAAGCTTCGAGAATAGGTAATCTCCTTGGGTCACTTTCTTTATCGAGTATGGTGGTGTGTTTCTCTAACTCGTTGCGTGTGAGGTGAGGGTGGTTAGGGGTGAGATAGTGGTCTTTGATGGCTCCAGCCTGAAGGTGAAGAGTTAACCGACGTGAAAGACGAGTCTGCGTCATACCAATATAGGAATGAGGTCCACAGTCCTCATAATTACAGGTATGTTGGTAAATGACGTGATCGTCGGTCATCGGGCTTTTTATCTTGGTGGAGGCTGGTTTGTTGCGGAGAACGAGGTTGGAGGTCTTGGGGGATTTGCCTCCACCAAGATAAAAAGCCCGATGACCGACGATCACGTCGGTATATTTACAGATACTTATCGTTATATCCTTATAGTAGATGGGTTTATTACTACCAATTCACCTTTAAGACTGTATATAATTATGGACACTTTAATTACCCTTTTTCATGCCCATAATTTTTGACGGTGTAGCATAAGTAAAATAACAAAGTAATTGGAATTAAAGGGTTATATGTTATGGACAAGAAGATTAACATGACAGCATATGTTCCCATAATAACGCCGAGATACCAACTGAGTGCTTTAATTGCTGACTGTTTTATCTTACCCTATGGTAATTAATGATATCCTAAACAAAGCTTGTCTACACTATATTTTAGCCAGACATGAGACCGTTGCCAGATATATACCAAGTGTTGCCTATACCAAATTGACCGAAGACTAAGGAATGGAGAGACGATTGGTGATGAAGAAATTAATATAAGCTAATTTTGTTTAAGTACAATAGTTTAATTCAACTAGTTCCATTCTTGAGTCGGCTACCCCCAAAATGAGGATTGGGCCTGAGCATATAGATAGATAGATAGATAGATAGTTCCATTCATAAAGGTTAAGAGCAATAATATTGAATTCCATTGATTCATGCCTTGGAGCCGAAAACGAGGACGAAGAATATTAGAAGGCCTCAACCCGAAGCAATAAGAGGCTCAGTGAGGTCTTGGTGATGTAGTTATATTTATGTACGTACTGTACAGTACATCCGATCAGGATTATGTATGTTATATGGAACTGATATTGCATTATTTTAAGGTAGTCTATAGAAACGTACATAACGACGATATCATGGATCAAATACCTCTTTAATTAGGTAATGTTAGATTAGGTCATAAGGGATTAGGATAATCAGGTTGGGTGAAGCTTGGTTACCTAAATATAAGATTAATAGATGAGGTCTAACCAGCCTTTTTAGCCAGAGTACGGTTAGATCAGGTTAGTTACGTTATCAAACTTAACATTTTAAAATTATCTAACCTAGTCAATTAGGAATTATGTGGTCAAGTGGTCGTGTTAGGCTGGGAACTACAATTTCCAGGTATTAATTCCCGATCCGTTATGGGGAGATGGTATTGGGATATCATTTATGCTGTACTTAGTTGTAATACTTATTTCAAAACAAAGCTCACGGACACGCCATCGCCATAAAAACACCAATGATGTTCCCAATAGGTTTGTACATTATAAGTATTCACACATAAAACACCAATGATGTTCCCAATAGGTTTGTACATTATAAGTATTCACACATAAAACACCATTGATGTTCCCAATAGGTTTGTACATTATAAGTATTCACACATAAAACACCATTGATGTTCCCAATAGGTTTGTACATTATAAGTATTCACACATAAAACACCAATGATGTTCCCAATAGGTTTGTACATTATAAGTATTCACACATAAAACACCAATGATGTTCCCAATAGGTTTGTACATTATAAGTATTCACACATAAAACACCAATGATGTTCCCAATAGGTTTGTACATTATAAGTATTCACACATAAAACACCAATGATGTTCCCAATAGGTTTGTACATTAGAAGTATTCACACATAAAACACCAATGATGTTCCCAATAGGTTTGTACATTATAAGTATTCACACATAAAACACCAATGATGTTCCCAATAGGTTTGTACATTATAAGTATTCACACATAAAACACCATTGATGTTCCCAATAGGTTTGTACATTATAAGTATTCACACATTTCCAAACAAGCGTCGTACCAACTACGTGATATTTCATGTAAAATGTTCAAACCCGTCTTACCCAAAGATCCAATTCCCAAGGTACAGAACGCTTATCTCTGAAAGGTTCTTTGCTGATTAAAAAAAGACTAGCTTAACCTACAATGATATAATACAATGTAGAATACAACATAAAACTAAACTTAACACACATTGTACAATAAACTAATAACACATAACCTAAAAATATAAATACTCTATTATCAATCATGTTGGTATTTAAGGGGAGGTTTCTAGTTTGTTTCCTACTCCTCCAGCAATCTTAAAATTTCACCCCCTTGACCCCCTTTCAAGATAAATTTGTACATTTTTCGGTAGAAAAATGTCCCGGCCGAAGGCCGATTACTCTTAAATTACAGGCTCGCTATCGCTCGCCAGGATAAAATCGACACCTAAATGGCACGAAAGGTCTTAAAATTGACAGAATGGGCGGAAATTCTTAAAAATCACCAAACTAATGGGGAAAACGTCTTAAAATCTCAAAAGCAATGGGGCTAGACATGAGGGAGAAAGGGGTCAAGAAAAAAGTCCCTCAAGTGGAAATCTCCCCTTAAAGGCCCCTCAAGCCAAACAGTTACCTGCTCCGGTCCTCCAACCCGATCTAGCCTCGGAAAGAAAAGGAGTCCTAGCCGTATGAAGAAGCGGCTCCCTCAGTACCGTTTATCGCCGCCCGCTGTTGTAAAGCCGGCCATCTGAACGTCCTTTTCTCTCTTTCTCTGGCTTGTATCCATTCGGCCCCATTCCGCCAACTGTTTTAAGACGTTTATCCCCATCCAGGTGTCGATTTCTTTCTGGCGAGCGATAGCGAGCCAGCATTGTACTTCGCCGGAGACATTTTTCTATCGAAAAATGTACAAATTTAGCTTGCTGTCAAAACAACAAAATATATATATATGCTGGCAAATAACAAATTTATCTCGAAGGGGAGGGCTAGGGGATGTTTTTCTAAGCTTGATGGAGGTCTGGGGAGGAAACTAAAAAATAATAAAAATATAAGTGTAGGAGCAAATAAATTCGGCCCCATTCCGCCAACTGTTTTAAGACGTTTATCCCCATCCAGGTGTCGATTTCTTTCTGGCGAGCGATAGCGAGCCAGCATTGTACTTCGCCGGAGACATTTTTCTATCGAAAAATGTACAAATTTAGCTTGCTGTCAAAACAAAAAAATATATATATATGCTGGCAAATAACAAATTTATCTCGAAGGGGAGGGCTAGGGGATGTTTTTCTAAGCTTGATGGAGGTCTGGGGAGGAAACTAAAAAATAATAAAAATATAAGTGTAGGAGCAAATAAATAGCACCCCCACCCCCCCCCCCCCCCCCCCCTCCCCCCCCCCCCCCCCCCCCCCCCCCCCCCCCTTAACATGATGATGTTTTCCTGTTCAAATTGGAGAGAAAACTAGAGTAGGATTTGTGAAATACTGTTGGTCCTGCAACTGGACATGGCCACGTCCTAGTTTAACAGACCGAGCACACCCCTCATATCGGGTGGCCTCCTATTCCTACAACCCTGTTTCCCACGGTACCCACACACCATCCTGCCCGAAAGTAGCCCTCGGTGAGTCGAAATTAAGGGAGACTGTCCATTTGCTTGGCCTATTAATTAATTTATTCATATATTTTTTTAGTTTCCTCCCTAGACCTACATCAAACTTAGAAAAACACCCCCTAGACCCCCCTTCAAGATAAATTTGTACATTTTCGGTAGAAAAATGTCTCGGCCAAAGGCCAATTCCTCTTAAAATTGCAGGCTCGCTATCGCTCGCCAGGAAAACATCGACACCTAAATGGCACGAAAGGTCTTAAAATTCACAACGAAATGGAGTGAAAGGTGTTAAAATTGCCAAACTAATGGGTCGAACGTCTTATAATCTCAAAACTAGTGGGGCTAAACATTAGGGAGAAGGGGGTCCAGAAAAACTGTCTTCCTCCCCTTAAGTGTAAATAGACGCCAAAGCAAGATATGTTTATATGCAATCGATTTTATAACTATAGTGATTCACAATATACTTAAACTTTCTGCTTACTTGTGATCAAACACAATTATAAAAATTATGGAAGTATTAACCCGGCGAGCGCGTGCAGGGTGTGGTGAACACCACACTTCTGGGCGGCAATATTAAGCTCCATTCCCACCTATAATCGTCATTTTACGATAAACATCGTTATTACTTATTCATATGCGCCTTTTTTACGTTTAATATGAAGATAGTAAGATGTAACAACAATAAAACAAGTGGGAATATTGTTTGGATGGTGAAAATCGCGAATTATTGCCGAACGTTCATTCATGAGGTGAGAGACAGGGGAGGCCCATACCCTCCTCTCTCGAAGCCTGGAGAGTGACTGAGGCCTGTCTCTCTCTCTCTCTCTCTCTCACTCTTTCCCACGCACAAGACCACACCCTAGGATCGGTTTGGAGATGTTAACACAAAAATATACCAATGAATAAGGGAATAACAGGGAAAATAGGTGATAATTGAAGGGTGGGTGGGAAGGAGGGGATTTTGACATATGTGGAGTAGTGATACGAGGTATGGAGGGGAATTATCTCACTTAATAACCATTTCACTTGTTTTAAGTGCTACTGGGGCCTTTTAAAAGTTTTTTTTTAGGCCTTACCTCTTAAGAGGGTCCTCGCCCTTGACCACCAAAACCTCTTAAGAGTGTTCTCGTCATTCCCGGGTTAATGCACTGATAAATTTTATTATATTATTATGGTCTGTTACACCCAGTGCCATACACCAAATCAATTGTCAAAGCATATAAGAACACAGAAACGGAATGACACAAGCCAGATCCCTTTAATATCCAGCCCATGTGATTCATGTCGCCATCCAGTTTACGCTTCAAACGTCTATCGTTCCTGAGCTGAATTACAATGACAGCTAATGCATAGAAAAATGTATAGTCGAAGTCTTTAATATCATTTATAAGAAACTACAAAGGAGTACAAAGGAAGTCAAGCAACAACAGATCTAGCGACCTCTCAAGGTTGCTTGCCCTCTACATCACTGCCGCTCAGTGATGAACAGAGGTTGAAAGTGGGTGAGGATAAATTGGAAAGGGAAGTACTTCCCTAGGTGTAATGAGAGAGAGAGAGAGATTAAACTTTTGAACTGCTTGAAAAAAATATATATATTTGATGACAAAAGAGTCTATCCTGACTCAACAAGTTTAATGTCTGATATTGGAATACTTATGGAGGAAGCAATTGGAATATATTTGTCAGGGGTACACCGAGTCTGAAGTAGGGCCCGCCACATGAGGCCACCCCCCCCCCAACCCCCAACCCCATTCACCCCCCACCCCTTTCACTACCAGGCCAGATCATTAGCATATTCCAATCCAGATGGGGCAGAATATCCATACGTCACCGCCGATATTAACTAACCTACTCGAAATTATTAATTCGCTTGTTCTAACCTATTCCTTATCTACTATACTGTATATACTGTAAATATTTCAAAGCAGCGTAAACAAAAGCGCATCGGATCGGTACAATGCATATATACGAATTCAATCAGATGAGGAGCAATGTTTCTATTTGTACAATCAGCGACAAAAGTTCGTTCCCCCAACCTGACACTGTGTTAATCCGAATTACCTGTGGGTAAAAAAAAAAACATTTGTTGGGTGTAAATGGCACTTTTTTCAGATGCTTCGTTTGTCAATCCCCAGGTGTTTCGGATTCACTCAGTGGCTGGTTGAGGGAACGAACTTTTGTCGTTGATAGTACACTCACAACCAATAATAAGGATGCAACTATATGAATCTTCAAACCCTTAAAGCCAAGTTCTGAAGTATCTATGATATAATAAAGTCATATATTGTCTCAGTTGGGTTCGATACCGACTCAGCTGGATGCATACATATTATGGCTCAAGTCTGTACCAAACGTTCCAAACGAGGTGGGTAAAACAAGTATCTTTCCGTCGGCCTGGCTCATTAGCATAATCCAGTCATCGCCCAGGCTGCCCCAGATTCCTACACTAAAGCCGGTATCACACAAGCGTTTTTTCACTCAACATTTATCCTCAACACTGGTCTGGCAGGTTATGTGGTCAACATATACAATATTTTGGTTGCCTAAATTCATCTATCATCAATCTAGTTTCTGATACCAGTGCAAAATATTCCAGAAATGTTGCCAGAAATGTTTTGATCATCGAATGTTGACTATAAAAGCTCTCGTGTGATACCGGTTTGAGCAGCCACACACTTTTATTTTATACAACCTAAAGACTCTATGGTAACAGAAATCGGCCAACCTTAAGGGGGCCCACCTCGCTTTTTTCTCTTTCTCTCCCTCTCTCTTTGGCTTGTATCTTGTATAATGGCATCTCTTAAGGGAGCCCACCTCGTTTTTTCTCGTTCTCCCTCTCTCTCCGAGTTGTATTCATTCGTCCACATTCATTTTTTTTTCTATGTGAATGAGGGAGACAAAAGGCATAACTGCCTGCAGCGAGTGCCTCCCCCAGACTTCAAAGAGTGGCAGGGCCGAAATCAAGGGACGTTCGAGCTTAAATGCCTGGACACACGGAGTTTAAAGCAATTTAAGTCGTGGGAAGAGGGAAAGACTGATTCTGGGAGAGAGTTCCAGAGCTCAGCAGTTGAATAGAAGAAAGTCTGAGAATAGCGTTTCACTCTTGGGTTGGACAGTTGCACAGAGTAGGGGTGGGATTGTGTTGCAAGGCGAGTACTACGTACCCTACGTAGAGGAGGTGGTATACACTGGGAAAGCTCCGAGGAACACTGATTATTGTAGTAGCGATAGAATAGCGAGAGAGCCTACTGTTTTAAGACGTTTATCCCCATCCAGGTGTCGATTTTTTCCTGGCGAGCGGTAGCGAGCCAGCATATTTAAAAAAAATTGACAGCAGGCTAAATGGGTACATTTTTTGATAGAAACATTTCTCCGGCAAAGCCGGATTTCTCCATACAATACTGGCTAGATATCGCTCGCCAGGAAGAAATCGACACCTGAATGGGGATAAACGTCTTAAAACAGTGGGCCGAATAGATACAAGCCAGCGAGAGATAAAATGAGAGAGAAAAAAGCAGGTCATTCCCCTTAACACTGAATTATATCTACAGCCTTAGTAAATATTGAGCCTTACTTGTACAGGCAGCTTAGTTTGGACATGTTATATAACTTCTACATGATGGTAATGATGGCAGTTTATTATGGCACCAAAAAGTCGTCCACAGCAAGAGATGGCCGCTCTCTCTCTCTCTCTCTTACTGCAGGGTCTTTACTGAGCGGCCTCACGGGGGATGGTTGTTTTTCCTGGACCCCCCTTCTCCCTCATGTTTAGCCCCATTAGCTTTCAGTTTTTAAGATGTTCGGCCCATTAGTTTGGCGTATGTAAGACTTTTCGCCCCACTTATTTGTCAATATTAATACCATTCGTGCCATGTAGGTGTCGATTGCTTTCCTGACGAGCGATAGCAAGCCTGTAATTTAGGAGGAAACGGCCTTCGGCCGTGACATTTTCTACCGAATAATGTACAAATGTATCTAGACGGGGATCATTGTTTTTTTTTAAGCTTGATGGAGGTCTAGGGAGGAAACTAAGAAAATATATAAATAAATATATAAATCAATAAATCAACCCTTCTCCCCTTAACTAACACAACCCAGTTCTGCCAGCTTGTACAGGCACGTACGCAAATATGCAAATACAACCTTCGTGATTGTTTGATGCAATATATATACTTTACATTGAATTATTGATATGGTTTAGCAAATCATGTATGCAATATAGATATACATTACTTGCATTATATTATAGCCAGAATTAAAGGTAAACAGGCGTCGTTGTGGTGTAGGGGTTAATTAAGGCTGGCTGATGACAATATTTTACCAGATGCCATATACAAACTGTTCATCAGACACACTGTTGTAGTTTTGAAGTGCCTGTTAGATCTTTTTATGTTTATGTATTTATTTGTTTTGTTTTGAACCTGGCGAAATCTTACTCTGTTAGCAGCTGATTTATCGAGAATAGAAATGAGAGAGTGCTATGTCTTACACGAATGCCAAGTGTTCACAGTAAACAACATATTAGGCTAAAACAATAATGTAATGACCAAGTAACTAAGAATTAAGATGGAGATAACCCAATTTTCGCCAACTTCAAACAAATAGACTATAGTACATGTTTCGTTCTTCTTCATAGAGGAATGATAGAGGAATGACTATAGATCAGGCAGGGGAAGTGGTGGTGGACAGGAGTGAATGGAGAATGCTTGTGAATAGTTGAGTGAACACGTGGTCATTTGGAGTAAGGGGTCGGGCGCAAGTTCGACTAGATAATAGTCCATCAGGCGCCTGGCCCGGGGGGACGATTAATATGAAGGGTGTGCCTGGAAGTGTGGTGGGAGGGCTTGTGGCTTTGGCTCCGCTGCATGTCTGCCTGCCGAGATCGGAACCTCTCCGGGTGGTCAGGGGCCGGGGGAGTGCTGGAGCGACCTTGGTAACCCTGGTCTCTGGGTCTTCTCCTGGGTGACCTGGATGTTTGTGTTTTTTATCTGTGTTTATTTTTTGTTTTATGTTGTTTTTGTGTTTTCCCTGTTCTTGCTCTGTCTTGAGTCGGCTACCCCCAAAATGGGGATTGGGCCTGAGCATATAGATAGATAGATAGATAGATATATAAATGTGATAAAAAATACTCCTTAACACAATAACCACTTAAGGGGGGAAGGTTTATTAATTGCTCGATTTATTAATGTATTTCATTATTTTTTATAGTTTCCTCTGTAGACCTCGCGAAAGATCTTAAAATCGCCACACTAATGGGGCAAACGTCTTAAAATCTCATTACTAATGGGGCTAAACATTAGGTAGACGGGTGGCAAGAAATACCAACCATACCCCCTCTTTAGTAATTGGAATACTCAGAAAGGACCTACATTTATATAGGTCCTAGGGTATATCAAAAGACCAATCACGGTTGAATAAAACACAAACACACAATCGCCCGGCCTACTGATGAATCCTCCTCCCATGACTACACCCCCTCCCCCCCCCCTCCTCTCCAATCCCCCCTCCCTTCTCTTTACCCCCCCCCCCCCCCCCCCTTCTGACCCCTTCACCTCCCAAGCATCACAAAGGCACTCGCGGGAAAACTTTACCAGAACTTTATACAATATTGAAAGTTTTGGGTGGCGCGCGTGAGGTCAATTAGGGAGGCGATTAATTACAGGGTGTAGTCCAAGCTTTTCAATCTCGGACTTAATCGCTGCAATTTACTATGCTTGCGAAGTGAGCATTTTTTGTAATTTACAGGTACAAGAGAGCCGATAAATTATACGAGGCTTTTTAAACAAACTCTTATGTTGAGGTATGTTTAGGTACGGCTCACTTTCGGCTAACGTGTGATCCAAGGGCTAGATACATAAAGGTCTTAAGACGTCGCTGATCCATATAACTGTCGTATCTTAACAACGAACGCCGTAAGTATTGTGCCAGCAATATCAAAATATAATATAAATATACTAAGTCAGGTATTACAGTAAAATCATGGGCAAGTTATAAATCCATGGCAAGAAATAAACTGTGACGGTATAAACCTGTTATGACTCTTATCACTTGGTAACTCATGACCGCTTTGAGTATCAAGGGTACCCAGGTACTCAAAATCATTACGACGTACTATCTCGTTATGACTGTCTTATCTCAGCAGCCGATGTCAGAACTCTAGTGACAGCAATATCCGCTGTATCTGGGAATATTTAAATATGACGGTCTAGTTATTCACATTATGGACAAGATACAATGTCATACCAAGTAACAAGTTCTTGCGGTAAAGGCTTGACTACGACTCCCACCACTTTGTAACTTGGGAGATGGGCCGGTTTTCTGGACCACTTTCTCCCTCATGTTTAGCCTCATTAGTTTTCAGATGTTAAGATGTTTGCTCCATTAGTTAGTCGATTTTGTGACGCTTCTGCATAGTAGCCACGTGCGGGCATGCGCGCGCGTCGGCTGCCCAGCCGTTTAGAAACCGGCTGGTGGCAGCCGGTCGGCAGGCTATTCCTTAGTATATATCCTACGACAACGTAACTAATGTCTGGGATATTCTTATGTTGTTTCACAGCTTGAAGCTGCCCTTATTCTTAACCAACGCATCTTAGTATATTTTATTCTCGATAGTTGATTATTTCATTATAATATATAAGATGTAAGTCTAGTGAGGGCGGGAGGAGACGAGCGGGAGAGAGAGACCGGCTTGGGACGTTGCTTCGCTTGCCAGCTTGGGACGAGCCTGAAGCATTGCCATATGCATTTGATTGCAACGTTAGGCTTAGTTTCGACTCACGCACGGGGTAGAGGATTTTGACCAGGCAACAGTGTTGAGTGTTGCCAAGCCTGGGATGTATTTTGTATGCCTAGGGTGGGGTCCAGACAGATTCAAGACTCAGAGCTCACCTCACTGTCGTACCCTTCGGACCCCCTTGATATCTATCCCTCTCAACCCCACTTAGAAACGTTCTCTCTTACTTTGTATACCTTCTTTCCACTACTTCACCAATCTATTTAATTATCCCATCCCCTTGATAGACCTTATATCTATTATTGTATTAACGACGAGCTCTCAGATAATTAGATAGGATTTTGGGCCTTATGCAGGGATGTAGTTGTTAATGAGACCTAGGAAGCTTTTTTGTTGTCTCATATTTGGTGGTTTCATGCTTGCTGGTGTGTTCTTGTGTCAGGTTAGCAGGGGCTAGACCGGAGGGGAGGCTTTTTGCGATCCTTTAAGTAAAGTCTGCTGGTGCGAGTCCTGTGGACCCGCACAACTTTACTAGGATACCCGTGGGAGTCTGGGGGCATTTTCTTGTCTGTGTCCCTGTGTGTCTAGTGTTGTGTTGTGTGAGGGCCCTTGCCTAGTCCACTCAGCACTGCGCTAGCACGTCTTGCTTTTGTTTTAGGGTCGCCAGGAGAGAGTCAGATACTTGGGATCTGAGTCTCTCAAGAGAGCACCCTTTCAATTAGAGTAATTTGGCGCACAGACTTGGGAACGTCCCTAGGCTAGAGCAGGTGGCTCAGCCCGGGTATCCGAAGCCTATATCCTTCCGGCTAGACCTCTGCCACCTGGCAGATTAACAGCTAGGGGTTTATTATCTCTGTATGCTTGTTATTGTGCCACAGCTTACCGTTTTTGTGAGCATTGTGAGTCAGGGTGTGGCTTAGAGACTCTGTCCGAGCAGGCTTGCCTGACTAAGAGTGAGAAGCACACCTGTATGTGGTTATGTTGCGAGTTGCTGCCTTTATTTAATTATACCTATGCCATTATACACTGTAGGTCCTATCACTAGTATTTATTCCTGCTTATGAGTTAAGAGTTCTCTAAATCCGTAACGTACTTTCTTTGCTAAGCATCAGATCCTACAGTAGCCGCATGCAGTTTAGAAACCCGCATCTTGTCTACCGGTACGATGTTTTGAGGACTGTTTGCTTTCACCTTCTTTCACGCAGGGGTGATTAGTTGTATTAATTAACGTAACGTTAAATGTACTTTCTTCTAGTTTGTTATTAAATTGTTTCTGCAATTTAATTCCGTTATCTATCTTTTCCTTGAAGCTTTAAGTCAACTTAATTGTGTGATCTTTTATATAGCCTGCTTGACTATCAGCAGTCTATAGTGCGTGCACCCTGTAACCGAGTCATAGGATACCTTGTTGTCCAGGCAGGACTCTTGACGGTTTAGGGTGGTTTTTTGCCTGGGTTTATAGATAAGGGTTGGATCTAGCGTTTTCCGTTGTTGCTTGTTGCCGCATACCTAGTCCAATAGAAAGAGCCCAGTGTTTATATATCCCAGGACGTAACAATTTTAAGACCTTTCGCCCCATTTCTTCGTCAATATTTAGACCTTTCGTGCTATTTAGGTGTCAATTTTTTCCCTGGCGAACGATAGTGAGCCTGTAATGTTGGAAGAACCGGCCTTCGGCTGGGAAATTTTTCTACCGAAAAATGTACAAATTAATATAAAAGGGGGATCTAATGTTTTTTTTTTTTTTTAATTTGATGGAGGTATAGGGAGGAATTAGAAAAATAATGAATACATGCAAAAATCGCCCAATAAGTGAACCATCTCCCCTTAACACCACTGAGAGTGTCCGGGCCATTGTCTTTACATACCTAACTTACAAAGGCGACAGAAGTGACAATCAGAAATAAATATTGTGATATCACGGAGATTTTTTTTGTACTGTATCGGCAAGTATACTGAATTATTTATATACGCCTGAAGTCTTACATAAATCTAATATTATTCAGAAGTTGCAAGATAGGAGTTACCGTAAAAGTGCCTAGTAACTCCAGCAAAACAATTTGGCCTGACCTTCGCCCCGC
Organism: Paralithodes platypus; assembly: GCA_032716605.1. Taxonomy (NCBI): domain Eukaryota; kingdom Metazoa; phylum Arthropoda; class Malacostraca; order Decapoda; family Lithodidae; genus Paralithodes; species Paralithodes platypus. The sequence continues at coordinate 12,628,845 of CM064516.1, forward strand.
CCCTGGTCAGCGCACTCTGCTCATCCTCTTGACCTCTGAGTGACCTGCGGCTTGTGAGGGGCAACGTCAAAGCGGAGGAGGAGGAAGATGAAGAAGAGAAAAAGGGGGAGGAGGAACTATGCAATTTGAAATATGGCGGCTGTAGCGTATGATGTGAGATATCCAGGTATGCAGTAATATTGATATTTGTTATGGTTCCCTACATACGCTTTCGCCTATCCCAACCCCCTCATATCATACTGCCCATAGACAGTATTCTGTGGGTCCCCCAATGAATGTAACTGGAAATTTGAGGAGGACAAGTTGTAGACGATGGAGGAGTTGGGATGGGAAAAAAGGAGGGGCAGAAATATGGAAGAGGATGAAGAAGATGAGAAAGCATACGGAGAGGTAGGGCTGGAAGGGTAAGGTAGGAGAGCATTGGATCAGCCAAACCCATCCAGTCTTCACCACCACCACCACTTTTACTTTCCCAGGCCATAAGTCAGGCGCGGGTCGTCAACAATTAGGTGTGCATGGTATTATCTCGCCTGTCGGGGGAGGCGGTCAGTCATGCACGACTAGCAGGAGGCAGGGTAGAAGAGGAGCAAGGAGGAGGAGGAGGGGCTGAAGGAGGGGTGAAGATGGGGGATGGGGGCGTAGAGTAGAGTAGGGGTGGAAATAGAGAAAAGGGGAGGTTCGGTTGGGGAGTATCAAATGAATTACGGATAGCAAGGGAGGGGTAAAGAGACAGGGGTTGAGGAGATGAGAGATGAGTTCATTTGAGTGTGGGGTGGTAAGGGAGAAAAGAGGAGGTTTGGTTGGGAGTATTAAAAGGAGTTATGGAGAGCAACTGAGGGGCAGATGTAGGAGTGAAGAGAGAGGGATCGAGAAGGTGAGAGAGTTGATTTCAGTGTGGGGTGATACAGGAGAGAAGAGAAAGTTCGATTGGGGAGTATCATTGAGATTGAGAATTATTAAGGGAGGGGCAGACGTGGGGATGAAAAGAGAGGGATTGGGTGGATGGAGATCAGAGAATGGTTTTGAGTATTGGGTGGTAAGGTAGAAGAGAGGATAGCGTTGAGTTTGAAGAACTAGGCTTGGGCTTGAGTAATGGAGAGAAACAAATTCTATTCTATGGGTGACTAAAGTGCTGGGATGGACAACAAAGAAATTGATAAGGAGGAACAGGGGATGGCAAGGTAGAATAGAGAGGGTAGGTTAAGCTATGTGACATTGTGGAGCTATACAGGAGAGAAAAGATGCATATAATAGGCATAAAGAGAGGGGGTATTAGGGTCGCTAAGCGTTTGAAAGGAATGGATAGGGCGCGGTAAGATTAAAGAAAAAAGGATGTTGAGAGAAAATCGACGAGCTACAGTATACAGGGAAGACAAAATAATTACAAAAAAGGGGTGAGCATAGGGTGGTGGATTGGGTAATGGAGATTCAAACAAAGGGGCAGGGTTAGCAAAATGCTAGGAAATATTAAATAGATTATGTGGGAGAGAAATCTGAATACTAGTAGGAGAGAAGAGAAGAAAGATCACGTTGAGAAATGTCAAAGGTGTAGAGGAAAAGGAGGTTTGGGTGGGGAATATCAAAGAGCTATATGAGAGGAAAATAACAAATGTGACGAGGGAGAAAGATATGATTGGGATATTTCAAAGATAATAGCCCAGGGAAAGCAAGGTGGGGGAAACAGAAAAGAGTAAGGTTTAATTAACACTAATGATCTTCGTAGGGGAGTAGGAAGTCGACTGATACATATACATATACATATACATATATATATATATATATATATATATACTGTATATATATAATTATATATATACATATATATATATATATATATATATATATACGAGTATGCCAACAAATGAGGGGCAAGCGTTATAAAAGCCAGGAACGGTCACTTAAGAACATTTACAGTTTTCTTTATGAATAAATTTAAATTTAATTATAATTTCATAAAATAGAAAAATAGTACTTATCATTTGTTAAGCAAATAGGTTAAATGTCCATAGGCTTACATAATACGCATAAGGTGAATACTTTTGAGTGAATGACGTATATAAATTATGAAAAGAAGCACTGTAGGAACAAAATAAAATATGATGAATTAGCGGGATAAAGCAGGCATGTGTAGGGACCATGGCATTATTCTGGTTAAGCATATTTGGATCTGGCAAGCCACTGGAAAAATAAGCCTGGGTAGACAGATAGGTTATGTAAAGTGGATAGGTAAGAGAAGGTGTTCCATAAGAATAATGGGTTACTGAGATAAGTCCTGGAGTAGGCGGAGATCGGACGTGAAAGACAGCCACATTCGTTCTGGGTATCCATAACACGGTTGCGTAACAGAAACTTATGAAGAAAAATATAATAGGCTTCAAGGAATTTCAAGAGCCTTAAGGACTCAAAAGAAAAAATTATGATAGGTTTTAACCTTGCTTACATGTGAATTGCATGCATTTGCTAGGAACACGAAGTACTAGGAACAACTAATGATTTTTTTTGTTTAATATACTGTCTTAGCATATATTGCAGATCGCATGTGTCCAGCCGCTCACAGATTTTTACTGTATCATAACTACTTTCAATTGCGTCACGTTAGATATATACAGTATACATCTGCATATTATAAAAGATAAAGAAGAAACAAAATTTAATTATCAATAGGATAGTGCCAGGTTGCATAGTTTGCTTGCCATTATATGATCCTAAATACTGTAGCTATGCTAGCATACATAATAAACATAAATAATATAAGCTCTGAAACAGTTATCTATGTTGTCGGGTGTACAGTATATGGAAAGCAATAATTTGATGCAAATCTATTGTCTGGGGATGTAAACAATGAAGAGAAACAATTTATAGGGGAATTAATTATACTTGAACTACTCAATTTTCAAGTCCGTCAATGAAAGAAAACGAAGGGAAATTATTAAGAAAGGAATTCGCATAAGTTGCTAATGAACCCATGCAGGAACAAAACGATGACAGAATTGGGATATGAGAGAGGTGAACAAAACAAAACAAATTGGCATTCTAGATCAAGTTATATAAACACGAAGAGAAACTAAAAACAAATGTGGACAAGGATAATGCTGAACGGAAGGAACATGGGAAAAAGAGATGTAAGGAAAATGAGGAAATATATCGAAACTGGAGAGAAGGAATGGAGATAAACTTGTGAGGTAAAGAAAATGGAAGCAAAGGGTAGATGAACAAAAAGGAGAGAAGACGAGAAAGAAGTAAAGGAGAGGAAGGCCAAAGGGGTGCATGCAGAAAAAAAAAAGAATAGTTTAAGGGGAGATGGTTCACTTTTTGGCCGATTTTTGCATGTATTCATTATTTTTCTAGTTTCCTCCCTAGACCTCCATCAAATTTAAAAAAACATCCATTAGATCCTATTCTAGATTAATTTGTACATTTTTTGGTAGACAAAATTCCCGGCCGAAGGCCGGTTCTTCCAACATTACAGGCTCACTATCGTTCGCCAGGGAAAAAATCGACACCTAAATAGCACGAAAGGTCTAAATATTGACGACAAATGGAGCGAAAGGTCTTAACATCGACTCACTAATGGGGCAAACATCTTAACATCTGAAAACTAATGGGGCTAAACATGAGGGAGAAAGTGGTCCAGAAAACCGGCACATCCCCCCCTTAACAATTAGTATATGCAACAGAAGGAGAAACGGCAGGTAAAGACAATACATGGAAAGCAGAAGGGGGAGGGGCTCATAGGTTCAAGGGTACAGTCATATTCAATAGTTGTGTTCTACTTCAATAATTACAATTTCGGTTACATCTATAGCAAAAAGAAACCAATCCTTAACATACACAAACCAAAGCCACAATATCTACTCTTGTCCCCGCTCTGTTGATGAGTAGCTTTGTCTTATATCAAAAGGAAAGTGAAAATTAAGGGAGCTTAGACGGTATTGTGCAGCATAATTTACTGGTTCGTCAATGGTTTAAGGAAGGGGTTTAGTTTGCTTCCAAAACCTCTATCAAGCTTTAAAAAAAAACACCCACGAAACCCCCCTTCGATATAAATTTGTACAGTTTTCGGTAGAAAAATGTAGGCCGATTCCTCTTCAAATACAGGCTCGCTATCGCTCGCAAGGAAAAAAATCGACTCCTAAATGGCACGAAAGGTCTTAATATTGGCAAAGAAATAGGGACAAAAGGTCTGACAATCGCCAAAATAATGGGGCGAATGTTTTGAAATCTCATAATTAATAGGGCTAAACATGAGGAAGGAGGAGGACTCCAAAAAACCCAACTGCCTCCCCTTAAGTTACCAAAGTGTGCTCTGACTTTTGAACTCGCCTGTACTACACGGATAAATCACTGGGAGGGGAGAGTGGTGAGTCGGCCTGGAGCAGAGATAAGTGGAAGTGGGTTAGTGACTTGTCGGACCAGCTGGATTACCATTGTCGACGAGTGGGGGTCGTTAACAAGGCACAGGATAGAAATATATCACAGGCATTGGAGACCTAAGCTTCACTAGTGCTCTCTCTCTCTCTCTCTCTCTCTCTCTCTCTCTCTCTCTCTCTCTCTCTCTCTCTCTCTCTCTCTCTCTCTCTCTCTCTCTCTCTCTCTCTCTCATATATATATATATATATATATATATATATATATATATATATATATATATATATCGGCTGGTTAATTGAATGATTGATTAATTGATTGACTAATTTAAAACGGATTTACATGTTCTAAAGAACAGTGATTTAAAGGTTTCCATGCAGTGCACTGAAGTACAGAAGAAAGCACAGAGATTATCAGGGTATACTAGGAGGCAGTTCCAATACAGACATAAGTAGTCACACTCTAGAGCACTCTGGTTTAACCTCTTTTAAAATATGCAGTTCAGTTATGGTCACCAGCTCTCAGAAGACATATAAATCAAGTAACAACAGTCCAGGCTAGGGTTACAAAGCGTATTTCACTGAGCGATCAAGATCGGCTGAGAGCCCTTGGTCTCTTTTCGTTGTAAAGGTGTACACTCAGTGTTCAGCTCATTGAATCTTTAAAAATATATAAATTCTTATGACAACGTGGAATGCAACAATTGTTTTGCCTCAATATGAACACGCAATCGTGGTTTGAAATTGATAAGGAAGATGAAGAATTTAAAAACGAGTATATTAAAAAAAATCATAAAATCTGTTTTACCTAGACAAAAATTTATCTCAAAAGTTGCGAGTAGTTTTCCTTAGGATAATGAAACAAGAGGGTATATATTATTTTGCATACTCTGCAACTATAGTCTATTCGCTGTAAGTAGGCGATAAATCATTACCTCTATCCTCTGTAGCTCAAAAAGGGCTTGAGAAAATTGGCTGTAAATTTCCACATCTATTCCTTTACTGACTCTTCCCAAATAGTAGAAATATTAGCTCGATTACTCTAGCCGTTTTTTAGTTACAGAGGTTAGAGGTAATGATTTATCGCCTACTTACAGCGAATAGACTATAGTGTAGTGCATTTCACAATTTATCTCATTCCACCAAGAAAATCTCCCCGGAATGGACCGTATGGCCTCTGATATGCTAGCAATTCCCTGTAGCTCCTTGCATCTCTTCCCGTTTCACTTTCCCACCATCTAAGTTGCGTGGAAAGGCCAAGTATTTTCGGAACAAAATACATTTTTCACCGACAAAGTGTCCGACGCTGATGACCGTGGAAATTGAATAGCATTTTAAGTTACACACTACTTTATTATATAACCTTATATATAGTCAGCGCCTTAACGGGGGGTTACCGGCTTTTTTTTTATCTTTCTCTCCTTTTCTCTCTTTCCCTGGCTTGTATCCATTCGGTCCCATTCAGCCAACTGTTTTAAGACGTTTATCCCCATCCATGTGTCGATATCTTCCTGGCGAGCGATAGCGAGCCAACATTGTATGGAGACATTTTTCTTTCGAAAAATGTACAAATTTACCTTGCTGTCAAAACAAAAATATATTTATGCTGGCTCGCTACTGCTCGCCAGGAAAATATTGACACCTGGATGAGGGTAAACGTCTTAAAACAGTAGGCTGAATGGGGCCGAATGGATACAAGCCAAAGAGAGAGGGAGCGAAAGAGAAAAAACAAACAAAAAGCGAGGTGGCTCCCTTAAGACAACAGATCCGTGCTGGGCCATGGACGCATTAAATCATTATCAATAATTATAGTCATGTGCACGAAACTCAGGGGCGTGCAATATTCAGACACTTCAGTACACAGAGACTGGACAGGTGAAAGGGGGCTGTTCTGGGCCAGCTTGATGCGCGGGAGTTGCGAGGGACAATTTAGGAACGGGAAAGTAAGTTGGTTAAGGGGGGATGGGCCGGTTTTCTGGACCACTTTCTCCCTCATGTTTAGCCCCATTAGTTTTCAGATGTTAAGATGTTTACCCCATTAGTTAGTCGATTTTAAGACCTTTCGCCCCATTTCGTCGTCAATATTTAGACCTTTTGTGATATTTAGGTGTCGATTTTTTCCCTGGCGAACGATTGTGAGCCTGTAATGTTGGAAGAACCGGCCTTCGGCTGGGACATTTTTCTACCGAAAAATGTACAAAGTAATCTAGAAGGGGGATCTAATGGATGTTTTTGTTTATATTTGACGGAGGTCTAGGGAGGAAACTAGAAACAATAATAAATACATGGAAAAATCGCCCAAAAAGTGAACCATCTCCCCTTAAGCTTAAAAATCTTTGTTGTAAACTCAGTATCTTGCCTATCAATGATTTACTATTTACCTTCACCTTATCCAAGCAATGTAGATGACCTACTGTAGAATATTATATTTTGTACTGAGATATAATTATGTTCTCACCTCTCGTCATTCAAATATATTGTTTCTTTAACCCCATTAATTGGACATGTTATTCAAATAATATAGCTATATTTACCCTCAATATTTGGCTGTGCCACTGCATAAAAAATAAAAAATAAAAACATAATACTAGTATATCAATTACGTCAGTACAATCACTTAAGGGGAGGGTTTTAGTGTGTTTCCTAGACTTCCATCAAGCTTGAAATTACACCCCCTTGACTCCCTTTCAAGATCAATTTGTACATTTTTCGATAGAAAAATGTCCCGGCCGAAGGCCGAACCGGTTCCTCTTAAATTACAGGCTCACTATCGCTCGCCAAGAAAAATCGACACCTAAATGGCACGAAAGGTCTAAAAAGTGACATAAATGGGGTGAAAGTTCTTAAAATCGCCAAACTAGTGGGGCGAACGTCTTAAAATCTAAAAAACAATGGGGCTAAGCATGAGAGAGAAAGGGGTAAAGAAAAAAATCCCTCAAGTGGAAATCTGCCCTTAAGTATAATTATCTGATAGTGCCTAATAACGATGCTGTAAATATAATGGGA
>CM064516.1:12638717-12656217 GCA_032716605.1 Paralithodes platypus
AGGTGTGTGGTGGTAGGTAGTGGTAGTAAGGTGGTAGGCACAGAACTACACACACATAAGGTGTGTGGTGGTAGTGGTAGTAAGGTGGTAGGCACAGAACTACACACACATAAGGTGTGTGGTGGTAGGTAGTGGTAGTAAGGTGGTAGGCACAGAACTACACACACATAAGGTGTGTGGTGGTAGGTAGTGGTAGTAAGGTGGTAGGCACAGAACTACACACACATAAGGTGTGTGGTGGTAGTGGTAGTAAGGTGGTAGGCACAGAACTACACACACATAAGGTGTGTGGTGGTAGGTAGTGGTAGTAAGGTGGTAGGCACAGAACTACACACACATAAGGTGTGTGGTGGTAGGTAGTGGTAGTAAGGTGGTAGGCACAGAACTACACACACATAAGGTGTGTGGTGGTAGTGGTAGTAAGGTGGTAGGCACAGAACTACACACACATAAGGTGTGTGGTGGTAGGTAGTGATAGTAAGGTGGTAGGCACAGAACTACACACACATAAGGTGTGTGGTGGTAGTGGTAGTAAGGTGGTAGGCACAGAACTACACACACATAAGGTGTGTGGTGGTAGGTAGTGGTAGTAAGGTGGTAGTGGAAAAACAAATAATAATAATTTTACAACTATGAACGTATAAGCTATCTCCAACATTATCAAAAACAGTGAAATGATAAATAAACCAAATGTTCACAGTAATAAGGTTGGTCCTCATCAGGGTGCTGTCATCGTAAAATATAGCTTCATACAGCCATATAATTGTTTCCATCTCCACGGTGCGTGTCGGGGCTCGTAAGGAAATCAAGAGTTGATATATTGTAAAACTGCCACAGGGAATCCTTTCATTATTACTGCATTTTGGGGTACTCGTGTACATACAATTAATGACGATTCAACTCTTCTACTTTCCTAAAGATTACAATAGTTATTTTAGGTAATATTGACGTAGATGTGTATAATCTATATCTTATTAATTCCACCACAACACCAAACACCCCCAATGAAATCAATTAAAGTATTCAGCACAATATAATAAAATAATAAATATCAAAATTGGAATATGAAAATGCAAACGCAAAATGTCGGTGTAGTTAAGTGTACTGGTATATTAATAATTCAATAATAGTATATATATTGAAGGTTATGCTTAACCATGTTGGTGTTAATCAAATCTGTGTTCATGGGGGATATGATGACACTAGTACAGAACGTCAGCAGTTACCCTCGGAGTCTATATATTCACTATATGGAAATTTTGGTGGACAACATATTGTTAAGGGCTCCTTATTATAAATCACACACACACACACACACACTATGTATATAGTGATGTTCAGTCTGTGCATATTAAAGGATGCATGATGTCATCAATGGTCTACTGCAGGCCCGTCCCTAAGTGGACGATGATAGCCTCTGCGACTCACCACAGTGGCATATTCCGAATTGGAATGGTAATATGAATGTTGAAAAAGTTATTATTCAACGTTACTGTAGTGTTGGAGGTGCTGTAGTTGTGAGTGTAGTCTAACCAGTGTATTTTCAGCTCCATCATACTGATAGATCCTACTATGTAAACCTTTACATGGAATACTGGTCTACTGCACCTCCAATGTCCTTCTTTACAAGGAGGTTCTGGGACTAGGTGACATATAACACCTAACCGCAGAGCTCGATTCCCCAGCTTCCTACTTCCAAATCAAGAACGCTACCATTGCTTCAAGTTGATTACTATACTTGCATGCAAGTAGTAATTGCATATCAGTGAGGTATAATTATCCAAGCATAGCATCTCGATAGTTCTCCAGTCTGCCTTTGTTGAAATATGTACCATTACTGTATCTAACTGTATAAACAGATAACTATAGTTCGTTCATTCTAGGTTGGGAATCGTAAACTTTAACCTCTGTAACTCAGAACGGGCTAAATCAAATGAGCCGTCAATTTATACACATATACCCTAGCCAAGTCTTCCTATTTTGTAGAAATATTAGCTCGATTACTCTAGTCGTTTTAGAGTTATGAGAGGTTAGAGGTTACGATTTCTGACCAAAAATGAACGGACTATAATTATAAGAATGCTATGATGAACCCCAGGCCCAACATGTCGTCCGGTGCCCCTTATCAGGGCCCCATACCCCACGCCAGCCATATATTAGCCCGGGTCAGTTATAACCCCCAGTATTCATCAAGAGGGATGCTCAATTACTCGGCCGCTACGTGACCGTTTAAAGCTCTAGGTTTGGTCGCCGCCGGCCTGTGAAGGGCCTTTAAGGGGCTAGTGGTTAGTTTTTGGTCTATTTATGAATGTATTTATTTATTTTATAGTAGAAGCTCGCTATACCTCGATCAAGCTAACAAGAAAAGAAAACCAGCCTCTAGACCCCACTTGAAGATAAATGTGTACATTTTTCGGGTTTAAAATGTCCGGTTCCTCCTCCAATTACAGGCTCGCTATCGCTCGCCAAGAGAAAATCGTAACTTGAAGGCCGCGAAAGGTCTATATATTCACAAAACAATGGGGTGAAAGGATTTAAAATCGTCAAACTAATGTAACGAGCGTCTTAAGATCTCAAAGCTAATGGAGCTAACCATGAGGGAGAAAAAGCAACTACCACCCCCTTAATAGCTTGTTCTCAGGGCACGGCGACCGGGGGAGGGAGAGGAGGAATAATAATTAAGATATCCCTAATCAACTATGGAATCAGATACTTGCTTTCTGTTGTTGATAGCTTCGTTATCCTTATGCATAATGATTATCCGCCTGCTTATCTGTACACACACACACACACTATATCTCTCTCTCTCACACACACACACACACACACACTCTCTGTCTTTCTCTCACACACACTCAGTCTCTATTTCTCCCTCTCTCTCACACACACACACACTCTCTCTCTCTCTCACACACACAGTCTCTCTGTCTCACACACACACTCTCTCTATTTCTCTCTCTCTCACATACACACACACACTCACTCTCTCTCTCTCACACACACACACGTCTCTCTCTCTCTCTCACACACACACACACACACACACACACACACACACGCATACACACACACACACACCAATAAATTCTCACTTTCCGGACTAATATAACATTTGTAAACAAGACACACCCACACCGGTCAATTACCCTCGCCAGTTATCATGTATAATAAGGCCCCATCTCTACTCATTCGTTTCCCAAGTACTGCTCTAGATTTTATCACCAGCCTTGCCTCTCGTATAGTACAGTAAACCTCTCTATTCAACTCTATCAATGAAACATACATACATACATACATACACGTATACATAATACACAAATATATACATACACATATAGGATAGAAATACAAACTATATACATTTGGAAGCCCGAATGTTAGAGGGGCAAAGACAGTTTTCGGTGGTTAGGAAGTGAATACTAGTAATAAAGAATGGAGTGTCGAGGGTTTCATTACCGAGTGTTAACAGAATAGGAGTGGACTAGACATACTGCACAGTACATACACATCGGAAAGAAAGACATGCTATCGAAATGACTTCAGCTAAAAATTCATGAATACGCTTACACCAAATTCATATTTATAGGTTAGGTAAACAGAGCCATAGACCATGAGGGCAGCTTATTTGTTGGTTTGTCTTACCCTTATACAGAATATCAAACCTTCTTTAATTCAGATATTCCTTCACTTAACAATTCCATCCTTCCATACTCCCTTTTCCTGGTTCCTGGACACTTCAACCATTTCAATCAGTAGGTCTCAGTTAGTGCCAACTCGACCAGGACTAATTAAACGAGAGACACTTTAAAACCCTAGCCTAACCTAACCTAACCGAGCAATATCAGTTGGGTTTGGAGTAACTGAGATTTACTGGATGAAATCATCAATAGGTTGAGTTGTCCGGGCACCCATTCTCTCTCATCTCCGACTTTCAACCCGTTTACCCAATCTCTCATTAATCATTCTCTCCATGTGCCCATACCACTTTATCATCCATTCTTTCTAACGTTAATAACCTATTTGTATTCTTGAACCTCTCTTTTGCCCTCGCCTTAATTCTGTCTATAAGTATAATTATAACATCGTAAAAAATAGCAATCCTTCTCTTCATCATTTATTAGGTGCCGTACGTCAAAATTAATAATATTGTTTGCATTATACCATATATCAAATTATAATAAATATTGGGACGTATAACATATCTCTTCCACAAAGAGGATTATTATGGACCTGGGACTGATTTGGTGTAGCGCTGATCACGATGATGGTCATGATGCAGGTGGTGGTGGTGGTGGTAGTGCCAAAAGTGGTGGTGGTGGTGGTGGTGGTGATATTGATATAATGTTGGTGATAGTAATACTGAGGGTGATAGCAGTAGGGATGATGAAAGAGATGATACTTGTACTGGTGATGCTGGTCTTAATCATTATAGTGTTGGTGTTGCTAATGAAGTCAAGGAATACCGAAGGTTATGGTGAGGGTGAGGGTGCTGTTGGCGGTGGTGGTAATGATGATGGTTATAGTAAAGTTGATAATGCTGATATTGTTGTTTATGATGGTGCAGGTGGTGATAACGTTGCAAAATATTGGCGATGAAGTAACTGGTGGTGATAAAATTGATGTTGATGATGATGAGGGGAAGAAATATCGGTGGTGGTGGTGATGGTGATGAAATTGATGTTGATGTTGATGATGATAAGAAGAAATACTGGTGGTGGTGATGGTGATTAAATTGCCGGTGGTGAAGATGTTGATAATAATGAATGATGGTGATGATGGTAAAGAGATAGCCGTGATGAATGGAGCTGCGTTGGGGTGAGAGAATGGGGCACTGGCCTTGCGAATAGGGTCATTGTACAGTTGCCCAAATAAGTGATGTCGCGGCACCAAGTATATTTCGATCAATAATTGGTATCAGCACTAGCTAAGCATTACTTCAACGTTTCGAGTGAGATATACACACATGTTCGTATCTTTACCCATCCTATTCAACATCTGACAGACATTAATACAGCATACAACGAGCATAACGTAATGACAGCGGCGACACGACTTATTTGGCCAACTGTACTCTGGATCACTTAGCTTAAAGATCGGTTGTTGTTGGTGGTGATGATGGTATGATATGATGCTGGTTATGAAAGGATAATACTTACACAAATATTATCTAGAAAGGACCTTTATTTTTTTATGGTGATAGCGATTATGATATTTGCAGGGATACGTCTGATCTAAATTTGGAAGGTCTAGATGGGAATTTACGTTTCTCGGTAATATGCTGCCATAAAAAAGAAATACACAACTCGACTCCTTCACAGGCCTTGCAACATATATTTACAAATAAGCGTTGCAAAGCACCAAAGGCCTCCGTCGAACGGTGGCAATTACCCAGCCGCTCCAAACCCTTCTCCTTCCTTGTCTCTCTCCCCCCTGACAACTTTTTCGGCTTATCCAGTCCAACTAGTAGAAGAAGAACAACAACAAGAGTAAGCGAGCAGTAATAAGCCTCTCGTCGGTTACAGACCGAGGCAAACATCTTACACAAAATTAAAACCCGCATGCCTCACTTATTCAATATTCTCAATACCATTATTTTGATACGCAACAAAGAAATTACGCCCACGTTAAAACATCCAACAAACAAATCCATCCTTACAAGCCCATACAAAAATCTTCCACGAACCCCCCAATCGTTAGTGAAAGGATGTCTCAAAGGCTGTGGTAGCGTCGGTCCAAGGGCTCAAGGGAGGAAAACTTTCTTATGCATATCCAAAGAATTATCCAGATTTCAACCCGTTCCACCTAAAAAAAGGGGGGGAAAAACTCCTCCCCCACCAACCCCCGAGGCAAAAGTTGTAGTAGAAAGTTCCCTCGTCCAATATTCAGAAGTTCGCGGCGCCATTGAGGACTTCCAGTTTCGACAGCCCAAGTTGTATAAGAGATTCAGATACTATTGGCTCGTTTGCTAGAGTTGGTAGAGCGGCGAGGGCCGCCTAGTGGAGCCCTCGGGGAAACTTCAGGCCTTATGACGGGGCCGAAAGGTGGGCAGAGATAGGCAGCATGAAAGCATGTATGCTAAACAAATATCACATTTCAGAAAGATTATAGTTATAAGGAGAGAGTGCTGCTACATGAGAATAATACTGCACACATTATTGTACTAAATATTTGCATCGATCATGAATGTATGTGGAGAAGAACTCATGGAGTCTGCTTAGCACACCTCAGTTTAGGGCAGAAATACGATATAATCAGAACAAAGAGAGAGAGAGTAAGAGAGGCTATATTATATGTATGAGAAATGGATATTTTGTTTAGTTATGTATGTGTGTATGCATATGTCATACCTATCCTTAAGGGGAGATTTCCACTTGAGGGATTTTTTTTCGAACTTCCTTCTCCCTCATGATTAGCCCCATTGCTTTTGAGTTGTTAAGATGTTCACCCCATTAATTTGGTGATTTTAAGAACGTTCGCCCGATTTCTGTCAATTTTAAGACCTTTCGTACCATTTAGGTGTCGATTTTTTCCTGGCGAGCGATAGCGACCCTGTAATTTAAGAGGAACCGGCCTTTGAACGGGACATTTTTCTACCGAAAAATGTACACATTTATCTTGAAAGGGGGTCAAGGGGGTTTAATTTTAAGCTTGATGGAGGTCTAGGGAATAAACTAAATACCTCCCCTTAAGTTTATCTATCTACGTAACATCCATCACTCTCCATCCATCCATATGTAAATCTGTATCTGTTCTTATTTGTGTTCATATTTTAATTTCTCACTTGCACAACTTCAGACAAAATAGAATATATTTTGTATGATTTTATCCTCATTATCCTCCACTTTCATATACCCTCCATTCTCCATTTACTCCTATTCTTGATTGTTGGTGTTATATTGCTTAGTCTTTAATCTACTGTATATTATAATTGTTGTCCTCATTTGGTACATCCCACGTCGCATTATATTATATGAGCGTTTTTGATGTAGTTATTATTATTCTTGACAATACTTTTCTTTCATAAATGATATATCCACCATCGTACATTCCTCCTTCTTTCCGTCCGGTATTCTATTTTTTTAAAATCTGTTATTCCATTGGGCCTAATCTTTATTCTCTTTCTCCTCTCTCGTATTTTCGTCCATATGGTTTGATATAATTCCTACGTCTATTTACGCTATTGTCTGTCATCCATTTGAGTGCCACATATATTTGTTGATTTCATTAATTGAGTTTAGAAGTGAAGTTGGTTGGTGAACAAATATAATCTTTTACTTCCTCGCTTATTTTTTGTTGCTATTGCTAGTTCTTCCTCAACCTCTACCCACTTGCACAGCCTTCTCTTAATCTCATTTTTATCCCTCTCCCTCTTTCTTGTTTCTCTTTTGTCCTACTTATCTGCATCTGTTTCTACCTATTCTCTTTCTCTCCCTATCTTCGTGATGCTCCTCATTCTCCCATTCTATCTTTTGCCTCCTCTTCGTGCTCCTTTTATTATTATACTTTCGCGTCCTTTTCATTCTCCTCCTCCCCCTAATTTTCCCCTTCCTCCTCCTCCTCCCCTTCTTCCTCTTCCAGACACCACCACCATCATCATCCCAGGTGTCGATATCGAAGGGCCGGGCCAATTGGTGTCCTCATCAGCGTGCCCGATACTCTCACTCTCACTCACACTCACCCCCCCCCCCCCCTCTCCCCAACCACTTCTCTCTCTCTCTCTCTCTCTCTCTCTCTCCCTATAATACTCCAGGTAAGAGCTATTGATCCCCCCCCCCCCTGGCCACTGGTTGCTGCTGCTTCCTCACACTCTCACTCACACTCACTCTCCTCTGACACACATCCTGTTATTTATTGCTACATTGTTTCTTATGAATGAGGATATCTAATAATGTAGACGTGCCGTTTTGCCAAAATCAAAACGGCATACCCAACTCTGCGATCGGTCACCACTCACCATCATCACTACCAGTCACTATCATCATTAATATCATCAGCACTACTACTATTATAATCATCACTACTACTCTCACCATCATCACTACTACTCTCATCATCACTACAACTTGCACCATCATCACTACTACTTACCAACATTACTAATACGGTCACCTTCATCTTGCAATCATCATTACTACTGTCACCATCATAAATACTATTATGAACATCATCACTACTACTAGTACTGTCACCATCATATCTACTACTGTTCCATCACTACCATCATCATCACTAGTCATCATTATCACTAAATCTACAACCATCATCACTGCTATTATCACCATCATCACTACTATTAACATTATCCCCACTATTACTACCATCACTTCTAATGTCAACTAAACTAAAGTAGACGTGCCGTTTCGCCCAAAATCAAAACGTCATACCCAACTATATGCGAAGGGTTACCATCATCACTAATATTACCACCATTATTACTACTACTATCATCATCACTACAATTGTCACCATCATCACTACTTCTACCATCATCACTAATATTACCACCATCATCACTACTACTATATTATCTCTAGAATTGTCACCTAATGTCAACTAAACTAACTTAACCTAACAAATGCGGGCGATTTTTTTTTGCCCCCTTAACGATGATGTTCTGTGTGAGTGTGCCCCTACGGGGAACACACACACAGAACGCCATCATCATTGCTTGGGAATAGGTACAGGGTGGAGGGTGGGGGGGAGAGGGCTGGTGGGGGAGGGGGGGGGGGCTGGTGGGGGGTCAAAACCATATTTTGGACCTAAAATCATAACTATTGCACAAATTCAAAAAACAAAAATTAATTACCGTCGCATTCACGCACCGAAGGTTCGTGTGAAGTTTGGTGAAAATCCTTCCAACGGTCTAGGAGGAGTTCCGAGACAGACGCACAACGACGACGACAGACATTTGTTTCCAGTGGTACCCACTATACGGGGGGGGGGGGGGGGGGGGGTGGATACCAAACTCTGCTTATGCAGAGTTGATAAGTCAGTCAAATAGTTCAGTCAGTCAAATGGGTCAGTCAGTCAGTCAAATGGTTCAATCAGTCAAATGGTTCAGTCAGTCAAATGGTTCAGTCAGTCAAATGGATCAGTCAGTCAAATGGGACTTTCAGTCATATGGGACTTTGTCAAATGGGTCAGTCAGTCAAATGAGTCAGTCAGTCAAATGGGTCAGTCAGTCAAATAGTTCAGTCAGTCAAATGGGCCAGTCAGTCAAATGGTTCGGTCAGTCAAATGGGTCAGTCAGTCAAATTGTCCAGTCAGTCAAATGGTCCAGTCAGTCAAATGGGTCAGTCAGTCAAATGGGTCAGTCAGTCAAATGGGTCAGTCAGTTAAATGGTTCAGTCAAATCGGCCAGTCAGTCATATGGGCCAGTCAGTCAAATGGGTCAGTCAGTCAAATGAGTCGGTCAGTCAAATGGGTAGGTCAGTCAAATGGGTCAGTCAGTCAAATGGGCCAGTCAGTCAAATGGGTCGGTCAGTCAGTCAAATGGTTCAGTCAATCAAATGGGTCAGTCAGTCAAATGGGTCAGTCAGTCAGTCAAATGGGTCAGTCAGTCAAATGGGTCAGTCAGTCAAGTGGGTCAGTCAGTCAAATGGGCCAGTCAGTCAGTCAAATGGTCCAGTCAGTCAAATGGGTCAGTCAGGCAAATGGTTCAGTCAGTAAAATGAGTCAGTCAATCAAATGGTTTAGTCAGTCAAATGGGTCGGTCAGTCGAATGGATCAGTCAGTCGAATGGATGAGTCAGTCAAATGGGTCAGTCAGTCAGTCAAACGGGTCAGACGGTCAAATTGAAGTCAGTCAATGAAATGGAAGTCAATTGCTAATAAAGGTTCAGTCAGTTTAGCCAGTCTGTCAGTCAGGAAAACAGTCAGTCAGTCAGGCAATCAGTCAACAAGTCAGTCAGCCAACAAGTCAGTCGGTCAACAAGTCAGTCAATCAGTTAACAAGTCAGTCGGGCAATCATTCATTCAGTCAGTCAACAAGTCAGTCAGTCAGGCAATCGGTCAGTATCAGTCAGTCAATCAATCAGTTAATCAGATAATTAGTAAGTCATTCAGTCAGTCAGGGGACCAATCCGTCAGTTAGGCAGTCAGTAAGCCACCCATTCAGTCAGTCAGGTTAATCAGTCAGTCAGTCAATCAGTTAGTTAGGTCAATTAGTCAGTTAGGCATTCAGTCAGTCAGTAAGTCAGGTTAATCAGTCAGCAAGGCATTCAGTCAGTTAGAATATTATTCTACCAGTCAGTTTGGGCAATCAGTCTATCAGTCAGTCAGTCAAGAAATCAGTTAGTCTGTTAAGTAAGTGAGGCAACCAATCAGTCAAGCAACCAGTAAGTCAAGCAACCAGTAAGTCAAGCAATCAGTCAGTCATATAAATCAGTCAGAATTGAATCTTCTTAAACATAAACAAATAATAAGCATAATCAGACGCTAATACATTATTATGATGCTAATTAATGTTAGCCTACTACCAGAGATCGACCAACCTCCGCCATTTTGGTGACTCTGATCCTGTTCCTAATACATAATGACCCTGCACAACTCCCGCACATTATGCCGCCCAAGAACGGTCCTCTGCGGGTCCCACTACGTAAATGTAAAACGATTTGTCTTATTGCGTAATCTTGTTGACATCTCGGCTAAGCGGCAAGCATCTATCAGAACCTTCGGACATCCCTCTATTTATCGTGAAATATTTCTATAATCCTTAAATAACTCTCTAACTCAATATAGCCAAAGTGGGGGGCATGTCACTGGGCACACCACAGGCATAATTTAATGGCACCGTTGTTTACATGTGAGGAGATAGACAAGAATGAAGAAACGTATCACACTGGAGAATACCTGAAGCCGCCATGCGCATCCATACTTTCCTTCATTTACGGCTATTATAAACGAGTAACTCATTATTTACCTTCAAAATTCCGGTTGCAGTGCCACCGCCGCTTCGGCCGCTCGTCACTGGCCGGGTACGTCACCGCTGAACCGTCGAACAACCGCGGAAAACGAGATTACCGAACACAAATCACTAAGCAAGCCACACGTAATCGCCGAGCCGGAAGACAGAAGGAAGGCAGGTGACAGGGGATGGGGGAGGGAGGGACACGTGGGGGTGGCAACAACGCCCATCACTTAATATCACTTATATCGTAATGAATTCACCCGTCACAGATCAATCATCATACACCACACACGCACTTTTCCTTACTAAACATGCCTGTATGCCACCCATCCTCCCAAACGCCAACACAAGTAAATAATCAAATGCTAAGCAGATTTTTAAAGACTTATTATACTTAGCGGAATGCAAGACCTCTCCTAAGCTCACGATCAAGCATGCAGTAACAAACACATGGATCACGTGGTCGAAGTTATTTGATACGTGACGAAACCCAATGTTCAGAAATCGGACACACGAGGCGTGTGATATAAAGTAATGATATAAGACTTACGGAATTATAAGGGTATATAGATGGATATATGAGAATGATGAAATGAAGAGTGACGTAGAGGATTAATGAAGAATATAGGTGTATTTGGTAGAGTAGGGGAGGTTAGTTGCTTTCGTATTCCCCCCTCTCTCTCTCTCTCTCTCCACCCTCCCTTCCTCCCCTCCTCCCTTCCTCCCCTCCTTGTATCCTCCTCCTCCCTCTCCTGTTCCTCTCTCTATCCTCTCTCTCACTTTCTTGTTGTTTTTCTTGTTTGTTTTTTGTTTTTTATCAACTCTGCGTAAGCAGAGTTTGGTATCGCCCCCCCCCCCCCCCCATATAGTGGGTACCACACGAAAAAAAATGTCTGTCGTCGTCGTCGTCGTCGTCCGTCTGTCTCGGAACTCCTCATAGACCGTTGGACGGATTTTCACCAAATTTCACATGAACACTTCGGGGCTCACACACTAAGAATGCATTCGTTCTGGGAGCGAAAACATCTTGCTACGTATTTGCTAGGTTAATTTAGTTTAGTTGACATTAGAAGTGATGGTAGTAATATTTGGATTTATGGTGATTGTAGTGATAATGGTGATAATTGTAGTGATGATGGTTGTAGTTGTATTGATGATGATGACAGTAGTAGATATGATGGTGACAGTAGTAGTAATGATGGTCATAATAGTAGTGATGATGGTGACAAGTAATGATGATAGTTGTAGTGATAATAATGACAGTAGTGTTGATGGTAGTGACGATGGTGTGAGTATTAGTGATGATGGTGAGTAGTAGTGAGGATGGTGAAATTTGTAGTGATGATGACGATAGTTGTGGTGATGAAGTTCATAGTAATGGTGATGATGGCAGTAGTAGTGATGATGGTGACTAGAATAAATTATGGTAATATTTGTGACAGTAGTAATGATGATGGTTATAGTAGTAGTGATGATGTTAACAGTAGTAATGATGATTGTAAGATGGTGGTGATGATATTAGTAATGATGGTTGATAGTTGTAGTATCAATGATGATAGTAGTGATTAAGATGCTAGTGACAATGGACAGTGATGATGGTGAGAGTAGTAGTGATAATTGTAATTGTAGTAGTGATGATGATCATAGTAATGGTGATGATGACAGTACTTGTGATGATTGTGGCAGTTGTAGTGATGATGGCAGTTGTAGTGATGACGGCAGTAGTAGTGATTATGTTGATTGTGATTGATGATGGTATTAGTAGTGATGATGGTAACCCATCGCAGAGTTGGGTATGCCGTTTTGATTTTGGGCAAAACGGCACGTCTACTTTATTAAATATGACTGTTTCTCGGTTAGTACTGCACCAAATTAAATAATCTTACACATGCATATACTCTAATCTATCCTGTAGGCCCTAAGGGAACCATATACTGTAATACTGTAATGATATTCCCTATGGCGGCCCTCTGTAGGCTCCCTTCTGCAGGAGGGATGGTTATGTAAATTGGCTTTGGATATTACTGAACCAAATGTTATGCAATGTCTCACCTTGATACTCTAATATTTATTTTCTAGGCCGCAACGGAGCCCCTTTCTTAGCTTTCGTTCTGGGCGGCCTTCACCTCGGCGCCTTCTGCAGTAGAGACGAAATACGAAATAAGGTGCCTCATAATAAAGTAGACGTGCCGTTTTGCCCAAAATCAAAACGGCATACCCAACTCTGCGAAGGGTTACCATCATTACTAATATTACCACCATCATCACTACTACTATCATCACTACAATTATCACCATCATCACTACTATTACCATCATCACTAATATTACCATTATCACTACTACTATCATCACTACTACTACTCTCACCATCACCATCATCCCCACTGTTACTACCATCACTTTTAATGTCATCTAAACTAACTTAACCTAACTTAACTTAGCAAATGCGGGGCGACTTGTTTTCGGGTCGTCATCTCCAGTAACCATCACCAACATCACCAATACTTTCAACATCATCACTACTACTATCCTCATCATCTACTACCATCATCACTGCTACTATCACCACCAACTATCACAACTAGTTTCACAATCACGACTGTTGGCTTGGGGGGGGGGGAGTGAAACCATAATGTTAGACCTAAAATCATAACTATTGCACATAAAAAAAAAAAAAAAAATTAATTACCGTCACATTCACTCCCCGAATGTTCGTTGGAAGTTTGTGTGAAAATCCGTCGAACGGTCTAGGAGGAGTTCTCGGACAGACAGACGGACAGACATTTCGGTTTGCATGTACCACTATACGGGGGGCGATACCACTCTGCTTACGCAGAGTTGATAATGTTTTCTGAAGAAACCCGAGTTTAATCCCACGCTTTTCGCATACACTGGTAGCATGTACCATTTCATTTGAGCAAGGGAATGGGTAATAGTGTCTGGTAGCAACGTTTGGTCGATCGCTATTGAATCTCGGAGCGAGGGCTAGAGAGAAATGAAGCTTAAAATGTAACCTGAACATTATTTAACTGTACTGATTTACGATG
The DNA here is from genome assembly GCA_032716605.1 of Paralithodes platypus. Taxonomy (NCBI): domain Eukaryota; kingdom Metazoa; phylum Arthropoda; class Malacostraca; order Decapoda; family Lithodidae; genus Paralithodes; species Paralithodes platypus. Next base: position 12,652,676 of record CM064516.1, read on the forward strand.
CGTATAACAGGCCCACGTTATACTTGACCATGACATGATATTCCGTGCCCAATTATGATTGAATTATTGTATCACTAAATGTTACTGTATCAAAATGTATTATCACCCAGCCTCCATTGTGGTACTAAAAAAAAAAAAAAAAAAAATCATAAATACAGTATAATTATATGTGTTCCATCTATCTATCTATATATATTTTGTTTTATCTATCTATCTAGTGTATGTATCTGTCTATGTATTTAGCTACCTATCTACCTATCTATCTATCTATCTATCTATCTATCTATCTATCTATCCATCTATCTATCTATCTGCCTGTCGGTATGCCTATTTAATTATCTATGTTCTTATAGTAACTGCTTCCATTCACTCTTCAGTACGAGCCCATTATTATACAGTACTTTGTGGATGGTTGTTACTGCGAGGGCGGGGGCGGGGGTGTATACAGAATGTGCATGTGGTAATGATAAATATACGTCGATACGACAAATAAATATACCCTACCCGCCTTAAGGGGAGATTTCCACTTGAGGGACTTTTTTCGTGACTCCTTTCTCCCTCATGTTTAACTCCATTGCTTTTGAGATTTTAAGACCTTCGCCCTAGTAGTTTGGATATTTTAAGACATTTTGCCCCATTTCTGTCAATTTTAAGACCTTTCGTGCCGTTAAGGTGTCAATTTTTTCCTGGCGAGTGATAGCGAGCCTGTAATTTAAGAGCAACCGGCCTCCGGCCGGGAATTTTTTCTACCGAAAAATTTACAAATTTATCTTGAAAGGGGGTCTAGGGGGTGTAAATTTAAGACTGATCTAGGTCTAGGAAACAAACTGAAAACCTTCCCTTAATAGTTAGCTCAGTATATAGGGATGAATAATTTACTAGTGGCAAATACAAGATAAGACTCCACCATCATACCTTAGATCAAAATGCATATAAATTGACCTAATGATCAAAACAACTCACATAGCTATTACCCATGGGTGTAAGAGTCGGTACATTAGCCTTATGAATAACTTTGTAGATATTAGATTACAAATTACGTTTTTTTTATATTTCATGTTTTATTTTCCTTAAATACTATTAACCCTTTCAAGATAATGATAGATTATAACAAGTACTTTCCCAACACAACAAGTACTTCCCAACACAACAAGTACTGCCCCAACACAACAAGTACTTCCCAAACTAAACTAAAATACGTCCCTAACAATTCCAGTATTTAATGGTACTGATCCCACTCCAATATTATTCACTAACATACTATACATTATTTTCTAAGAGTGTCAGTATTATTATTTCGAAAGAGAATGGTGAAAATATGAGTATCTAGACAAGTGTTCGCATCAATTTAATATATAGCAATGCTAGAAACAAGAGCCTGCGCATCAGTAATATAATATTATATATTATATTTCCTCGATACTATGACTTGGAAAGTGTAACAAGATTGTGAAACGGAAATAAACTTCTCACAATAATTTCATTGTCCTTCAATTTTTTCCCACAAGAGGTTCTTAAAACACTACTCACATGTAAAAAACTAGTTTATGTATACTGTATTATACATTATATACATTTGACATGAACGTTTTCATTGAGAAAATACTTTGCAAAAATATAGAATTATTTAATGTTTCCAATCATTAATTACATTCTTCTTAAAAATAAGAAACTAGAAACATTTAGTTTTACCTTCACAATTATTGGTATAGTTTGTTAGAAGGAAATGTAATTCAGAAATAACAATCTTATCACTAATCTAACATAAATAAATTGTCTCGATAAGCTTAAAAGAAGCACATTAGTTGATAGCACAGTCAGCTCAAGTGTTTCTTTACTCCAAATCATATATAAAAGTCTCATTGGCAAGCTACTTTATCTTGAAAAATTACTGGTAAAATTTGTCATAGCAGTTGCTTCGGTCTGAATATACATAACAATAAGAATACTCACTCAACATAAGCAGCCATAAAAGCAATGAATACATGGGGTGGCGCCAAGAACATTATTAACCAACTGTACACTACCGAGCAACAATCTAGTCACTATGTTAGCATTGTGGTATTACGTGTTGTTACTATCTCAATATCGACCTTACCTATACCCTAACATCGGCTGGCGACAACCTTACACGACACCCACAAGCAGTAATTCTCAGACACTAGTTATTTCTTATCCACCCGGGTTAAGGGGGGTCACCGTTTTTGTTTTTATCTTTCTCTTCTTTTCTCTCTTTCCCTGGCTTGTATCCATTCGGCCCCATTCAGCCAACTGTTTTAAGACGTTTATTCCCATCCAGGTGTCGATTTCTTCCTGGTGAGCGATAGCCCGCCAGCATTTTATGGAGAAATCGGGCTTTGCCGGAGAAATTTTCTATCGAAAAATGTACAAATTTAGCTTGCTATCAAAACAAAAATATATATATGCTGGCTCGCTACTGCTCGCCAGGAAAATATTTATACCTGGATGGGGATAAACGTCTTAAAACAGTAGGCTGAATGGGGCCGAATGGATACAAGCCAAAGAGAGAGGGAGATAAAGAGAAAAAAAAGCGAGGTGGGCTCCCTTAAGGTAGGTGCTTCCTATGGCATCACAGCCTCTCCATACAAACCCACAATACTGCTTTAATGTGTATTAGTTACATTGATTTGAGACATGTGTAAACATATGGAATAGGTTGAACTACAGCCATGGTCATTAATGTTGTCGTTAAATTTTCAAAGGTATCTCTGACTGATTCGAATATCATTGTCAGCTGTTTACCCCATACCTCATAACTCTCCAACCCAAGAGTGAAACGTTATTCTCAGTCTTTCTGCTATTCAACAGCTGAGCTCTGGAACTCTCTCCCAGAATCAGTCTTTCCCTCTTCCTATGACTTAAATTGCTTCAAACTCCGTGTGTCCAGGCATTTTGGCTCGAATTAACGTCCCTTGATTTTGGCCTTGTCACTCTTTCAACTCTGGGGGAGGCACTCACTACATGCAGTTCTGCCTTTTGTCTCCCTCACTCACATAGAACAAAACATTAGTATATGCATTTCATTGTTTATGTATATAAGTTCGAGGACTCTAGGTCGTTAAAAAAAAATCGACTGTGACTGTGTCGTATATTAAATTGGGCTGGGCTACAAGATTAGCGCACTTAATACCAAATCAGTCCAGCTATAGTTCCAGCCGGGAGAATATATTAGGCTACACCAATTCGAATCTTATACCTAAATAGCCAAGTGCAAAAGCATCTGGCTATAATAAAACATTATATTGTCTCGTTTGCGATCATTACCGACTCCAATGGGTGCATCGCTATTGACTGTACCAACAACCTAATACCGTCTGGACAAAATACAGTTGTTCCCCGGTCTTAAGGGGAGGCAGACCGTTTTCCTGGACCCCTTTTTCCCTAATGTTTAGCCCCACTAGTTTTGAGATTATAAGACGTTCGGCCCATTAGTTTGGCGATTTAAACACCTTTCGCCCCATTTCGTTGTCAATTTTAAGACTTTTCATGCCATTTAGGTGTCAATTATTTCCTGGCGAGCG
>CM064516.1:12658717-12679527 GCA_032716605.1 Paralithodes platypus
GGTGTATGTTCAGTAAAGTCATGATATTGGATAGCAAAATCCATAATGTTTGAGCTGGTGGAAATTAGATAATGTTAATCCATACAATTAGATATTCTAGGAACTTCCAGGCTTGAGCTATCGGACCACTCGAAGTCAGCCGATTAAATACGACTTTCTCAAACCTTAAAGATCCTATACGTTATTACAAGGTTATTACAAGGCTGACTGAAATATATGAACGGAATACAGACAAACGAATAAATAATAGCAACCATTAGAAAGAGTGGGTAAAATATTAGGACAAAATACTCCTGCTTCCCTTAGCCTGCCCTGGCAACCCCCATTACCTTTCTTCCGTCTCAGGGCCTACACAGCCTGTCCCCTCACTCATCAAGTGTTAAAACATTACAAATCACCATTTATATATTTTTACTCTGATGGAATTCTAGGAAAATCGTAACCACTACACTGATAGCTATTCAATTCAGAACATATAAACGATTGAAATGCATATTATGTATATCATTTTTGTTACAATTAATTAAGCGTTCAATTTTTAGTGTACACACGTATTTTGTTTTGCTTATCATTCAAGCAGTTTTCAGACGACTTACATCAAATAAGGGATCTTCCGTGGTCAGAGGGTTAAGTGAAATTGCCTATAGCCGTACTTACGTTTCGTAAAGGTTAGGCAAAGTTAAATAACGTCGATCAAACGGAAAACAATAGAAGAACATTGTCAATTGATTGGAAGTGTATATATTAGGACACACGAAACTTGTCTGTACAACTTCCTCTTCCTTCCTTCGCCATCACGACCTACAGAACCAGCTCCCTACATATCACACTTTCCAAATATCGCGCAATATATCCTTCCCGACCTTTGCCACATCAAGTATCAACCACCTCTCACACATGAAAAGAAGAACACTTTATAAACCACTACTATACAGAGCGATCCTTAAATAATTGCCCATAGGGATTCCCATGTATTTCATTATGGTGATAGAAGTAGTGATGATGATAGTAGTAGTGATTATGGTAATATCTCTTATAATAAAATAGATGGGAAATCTCTATGGGCAATTATTTAAGGATCGCTCTGTATATTTATAATCTGACGGAACTCTAGTGATTTCATTAACCTTGCACTCGGAACATATATATTTTGTATTAGTATTCTACAAGTTTCCAAGCGATTAATGTCAACCAATGGATCAAAGGGTTGATGCCGATTGCCCATAGCCCTATGATTCCTAAAGGTTCTTTCAAAGCTGAAAATATCCTGCACTATGGTCCGAATGATCCTTTCCAAGGTAAATCAAATGTATTAACGGAAAACCAAAAAAGAACACGTTAATTTTTCTGGAAAGTGTATAAATAATAGGATACACAAATGTTGCCCTCCTTTACCAGCACGAAGGTCTCCTTTCCTTCCTTCCGCCTCACGACCTACGAAACCTGTCCCCTTCCCCTCTCTTACCAAATATCTGGTCCCCCTACTGCCCCCCTCCCCGACCTTTGCCACCATCAAGCAGCACCCCTCAGTCACTTGTGTTTCCGTGTTGCCCATATGGAGGAAGCGGTGGTGGTGGTGTGAGGCAGGTCCATCATGGCACCACACCGAGGCCACCTGGGGCCTCAACTGTGTTGACCCTCCACGATATATTGGGCAGGTTTGTATATATGGCTGCTTTTATGGTACCACTGTTTCCCTTCCGATCAACTTCCTATTGTCACGAGATCAACGAGTACCTTGCACCTGTGACCTATAACTATTGATATAATTCACACACAAATATATATATATATATATATATATATATATATATATATATATAAAACTTGGGGGTAGGATCCAGATACGACACATAAATAAGTTTAAGTTAAATAATGTAACTTTGATTAGATTAATTATGAGTAGGTTAGATAATATGTTAGTTTATATTAGGCAAGGCTACGCTAGACACGCTACGCTTAGTTAAGTTTGACTAGATAAGCTAAATAACCTAGACAACGTCTAGCTTTAGCTACGGGCATGAAATCCACGCAACGGGTAAACTACGTAAATAAATAAAGGTATACATCGAGGCTGAGTGATAAGCAAGGGCAGCGTGTTGGCCAGATCAACCTTGGGCCGTCCTCGTCGTGATGGAAGCGGCAGGAGTACAGGTAATTCGCGGGCCGAGATAACCCCCACCACCTTCCGTTATCCGCCGGAGTGGTCGCTGATGTCGCCCCACCAACCTCTGCCCCGGGGTCTAGAGGACGCCGGGGGTCGAGGATGAGGTCAGGTGGGATCAGGAAGGTGGGGGTGGGGGGTCAGGGATTTATACTGTTCTCGCCACCACAACATTCCTTACACGTATCACTAAATATCCGGTCTCGAAAAGTAGAAAAGAAAATTCATCTGAATTTTGTCGGTGCAAGCGAAACATATAAGGAAAAGCGTTGTGTGTGTGTGTGTGTGTGTGTGTGTGTGTGTGTGTGTGTGTGTGTGTGTGTGTGTGTGTGTGTGTGTGTGTGTGTGTGTGCTTAAATACTATTCCAAATAGCGTTCGGTTTAATCATCAATTGCCTCTCATAGGCTGAAAAAGATAATGGCCATGTAAACTAGTTGCTAGACGATATTTATTTTGCCTTACACAAGGGGCTATATTTAACTGTTTACGGTCAAGGAACCGCCTCATGTACTTTTGTCTTTAAAAATCAAAAGAATGTTCTGTTGACTAACACAATATACGTGACTTGAAAAGCTTGGGTAAGGAGGGATCACTTCACATCCATTTTTCATCAGGATATTCACTGTGTGATCATGTAGTGTGTTTTTATTTTTAATTGAGTTTATTTATTTATTTATTTATTTATTTATTTTTTATGTAGTTATATTATTAGTTTTTTTTTTTTTTTTTTTTTTTTTTTTTTATTTAGTTTTTTTTTTTATGGGGGGGGGTTTACAGGGGTACATTCGAAAGCTCCGCTTATAATATTCTGGTTTATGTATACTACATATTACGCTACAAAGGCATCCCGACGCACTCTCAGGTTTGCCTGTAGTGACTTTACTTTACTTATTCACTTTATAAATACTGAATTAGACTAGTTATATCTCGCGTCCATAAAACTAGTGATACGCAGGTCAGGTCCAGGGCTAAACACTTGTTGAGTGCGGCGCGAGTGTTGTTGAGTGGCCGGACAGTACCTGACGTCACCTCCTAATCACCCATCATCCACTGCCCAGTCAACCACCAACTTCATTAAGGGGGGTCCAACGCTTTTTTTTTATCTTTTTTATCTTTCTCTCCTTTTCTCTCTTTCCCTGGCTTGTATCCATTCGGCCCCATTCAGCCGACTGTTTTAAGATGTTTATCCCCATCCAGGTGTCGATTTCTTCCTGGCGAGCGATAGCGAGACAGCATTATATGGAGAAATCCGACTTCGCCGGAGACTTTTTTTCTATAGACAAATTTACAAATTTAGCTTGCTGTCAAAACAAATATATATATATGTTGGCTCGCTACCGCTCGTCAGGAAAATAATGACACCTGGATGGGGGTAAACGTCTTAAAAAACGTAGGCTAAATGGGGCCGAATGGATACAAGCCAAAGAGACAGGGAGAGAAAGAGAAAAAAAAGCGAGGTGACCCCCCCTTAAACACCGGGCCACCGTATCAGTCCAAAATAGAGTATAAGAGCCCTGATATTAAGATACTCGGAGGCTTCCAATAGGGGTCCGGGAGAATAAGTGTCTCTATATTAACGGAGCCCACCTCGCTTTTTTTTTTCTCTTTCCATCCCACTCTCTTTGGCTTGTATCCATTCGGCCCCATTCAGGTGTCAATATTTTCCTGGCGAGCGGTAGCGAGCCAACTTACATATATATTTTTGTGTTGACAGTAAGCTAAATTTGTACATTTTTCGATAGAAAAATGTCTCCGACGAAGCCGGATTTCTCCATACAATGCTGGCTCGCTATCGCTCACCAGGAATAAATCGACACCTGGATGGGGATAAACGTCTAAAAACAGTTGGCTGAATGGGGCCGAATGGATACAACCCAGAGAAAGAGAGAAAAGGAGAGAAAGAGTTAAAAAAAAAAACGGTGACCCCCCCCTTAAGATACTCGGGATCATTCACACTCATTACTGACCCTGAAGAAAACCGAGATTGGACAGGGGCCCACATTTTATGTCATTACAAGGCACTAACGATACAAAAACCGTATTCCTAAGCATGGATGAAGGGTGCTGCTTATCCCATATTGAAGATAGACAATGGAAGTAAGTAGAGAAAATTATATGAAAGATAACAGCCACCTTCTTAACCCCTTCTGTACCGATGTTGTACTTTTCATTATAATCTGGCAACTATTATACGATTTTATTCAGCTTAGGAAGGATGTCTAGCCATTTAAAAGGCTACATAACTAACTCAATTAATCCTTGTAGCTACCATATATCGTTCCTAAGTTTCATAAAAGTAGCTAGAAACAAATACAAAAGACGTCGCCGGTTCAGAAGGAGTTAAACGTATCACTGTATGTCTATTCACTATGGTCAACAAGAGTAAAGGTATTACCGAGGCAAGGACTAGGAATATGGTCGTACTAAACCATTATGGATATTGAAATACCGGCATTCTAATATAATCTGCACTATAACAATTGGTAGTCGAAGCTTTTGGAGATTCATTTTCTCACAATTCACTTTTTTGCTCAAGTATTTGAGCCCCCAAAATGGTATCAAGCTATAAAATTGTTGGAGAAAACTATAATTCCAGATATTTTATGGACAAAAATTGAACTCTTTGTTTTATAATGATAACAATTCCAAAATGACAGGTTTTGGATATGAGTAAACATAATATATTGAAAGATGTGGAACTCGGCTGTATGTATAAGTCATGTGGAAAATGTTTCCAGGTACCAGTAGACAGCAACCCCAACACAGAACAAAAAATTATCAAGTTGTCGGCTCTCTGTTTTCCAAATGATCTCCTACGCTCATATAAGACTTGGATTCACCGCGCGGCAGCCATTATCACCACCGCCAGACCTCATTCAACATCTATAATAACTCCTAACTACCCTACCACCGATACGCACCACAAATTACAACTTGATCATCTGTGTGTGTGTGTGTTTTTTTTTTTTTTTTTATGTTTTAGGGTTGCTGTCCTATTGGTACCTGGCAACATTTTCCACCTGACTTATAAATACAACCGAGTTCCACATCTCTCAATAATCAATATATTATATGTTTACTCATATTCAAAACCTGTCATTATACAATTGTTATCATTGTAAAACTAGGAGTTCAAGTTTTTCCATAAAATACCTGGAATTATAGTTTTCTCCAACATGTAATGGGAGAATAGCATTTACCCTAATTTCAACAGGAAATAATTGATTTCCTGTGAATTATTTTCCACTAACACATGAAAAAGGACGTGCAATTTTCTCCCCCAATAAACTAAAGGATTATTATATATTTTTGTTTGGATTATACAGATAAAGTAAATATAGTTCCCCTCAATATTCTATAGAACATAATACTGTTTTACTTATTAAATCGCAGGGAATTATAGTGTTTCATTCAAATATATGCACAAAGCTTATACTTAAGGGGAGGTTTGTAGTGTGTCTCCTAGACTTCCATCAAGCTTGAAATGACACCCCTTGACCCCCTTTCAAGATAAATCTGTACATTTTTCGGTAGAAAAATTTCTCGGCCGAAGGCCGATTCCTCTTAAATTGCAGGCTCGCTATCGCTCGCCAGGAAAAAATTGACACCTAAATGGGACGAAAGGTCAAAAGTGACATAAATTGGGTGAAAGTTCTTAAAATCGCCAAACTAATGGGGCGAACGTCTTAAAATCTCAAAAGCAATGGGGCTAAACATGAGGGAGAAGAGGGTAAAGAAAAAATTCCCTCAAGTGGAAATCTCCCCTTAAATTGTCGCCAACGTGCGAGACGAAATTGCAGATTGTTCCCCACATATAAGCATGAAATATAGTTATACCCAAACATAAAACAGATAGGCATTCTTCCTTGTCTATAATATAAGAGGATCATTATAGTTCCTCCTCATCATAAACGTAAAGATTATATAATTTCCCATTGAGCTTAAGGGGACATGGGCCGTTTTTCTGCCCCCCCCCCCACCCCCCCCCCCTTCTTCCTCATGCTTAGCCCCAATAGTTTTCAGATTTTATGACGTTCGGCCCATTAGTTTGGCGATTTTAATACCTTTCGCCCAATTTCATTGACAATTTTAAGACCTTTCGTGCCATTTAGGTGTCGATTTTTTCCTGGCGAGCGCTACCGAGCCTGTAATTTTGAGAGTAATCGGCCTTCGGCCGGAAAAATGTTCTACCGAAAAATTTACAAATTTATCTTGAAGGGGTATCTATGGGGTGTTTTTCTAAGCTTGATGGAGGTCTAGCGAGGAAACTAAAATATATGAATACATGAATTAATAGACCAACAAACTGGCCCATCTCCCCTTAACATGGTATTATAGTTACATTCTAGTATATAACAATTAAAGTTCCTCCCAATTATATAACCAGGAATAATAACAGTTCTGCCCCCATCTATAACAGAGGATAATTAAAGGACTTAACCCCGTCCATTACAAGCAATAATAGGTCTCACTCCACCGATATTAACCCTTTCACTACCGAGGATGTTTGTGGTTATATTTCAACTATATTCAGAAGATTGTGTGCAGTTTAAGAAGGATCTGTGGTAGCAAAATGGGTCAGGTGAGATAGTTCGAAGCCTGTTAGTTGCTGGAGGCCCTTTGGCAACTCAATAAAATCGTCTAATAGTAGCTAGGATAAAGTAAAAATGCGTCGCCGGTACAGAAGGGGTTAACCAGCGCTAACTGCCGAAATCAGCGATGGCCTAACGAGGGGGAATTAGAGGTGAGAAGTGAGGAGCGAATTGGCGGTAAGGAAGACGTTGGTGCCTTTAGGGGGCCCACCTCGCTTTTTTTTCTCTTTCTCTCCCTCTCTGTTTGGCTTGTATCCACTCGGCCCCATTCAGCCTACTGTTTGAAGACATTTACCCTCATCCAGGTGTCAATATTTTCCTGGCGAGCGGTAGCGAGCCAGCATATATATATTTTTGTTTTGACAGGAAGCTAAATTTGTAAATTTTTCGATAGAAAAATGTCTCCGGCGAAGCCGGATTTCTCCATACAATGCTGGCTCGCTATCGCTCACCAGGAAGAAATCGACACCTGGATGGGGATAAACGTCTTAAAACAGTTGGCTGAATGTGGCCGAATGGATACAAGCCAGAAAAAAAGAGAAAAGGAGAGAAAGAGAAAACAAGCAAGTTACCCCCCTTAATCAACTAAGAGGTCATAAGGATCAAGAGGGACGAGGGAGGGGTCTCTTATTTTACAGAGGCCCTTTGGTAGAGCAAGACTGCTGGCCAACGGGGGAAATTGACCACTGGCGAGTTTCGGTCTATAAGGAAGTTGGAGCCATAAACATCGACATAGAACAGAAATACAATAATAATATAGGTTTCGGTGTGTCTAATTTGGCTTTATGTATTTATAAATGTAACTAGGACCGTATTATAGTAGTCAATTCTGCTAAACATCGATGCCTACAGCTCCAACTTCCTGATAGGCTGAAACTCGCAGGTGGTCAATTGTGTTGTTGGCATTGTAAGCTTTCATTTTTAGTATGTCTAACATTAAAAACATATGCAGCTTAAGATGGACTTGATAAAATAATTGCTAAAAATGTTCCTTATATCAAATAAATCTATAGAGCGTATGCCAACTTCATTCTCTTCCAATATATAATAATTGTATATAACTCTTAAGAGGAGAGTCTCGTAGTAACAGTTAAGGGGAGGTATTTAGTTTGTTCCCTAGACCTCCATCAAGCTTAAAATTACACCCCCTTGAGTCCCTTTCAAGATAAATTTGTACATTTTTCGGTAGAAAAATTTCCCGGCCGAAGGCCGGTTCCTCTTAAATTACAGGCTCGCTATCGCTCGCCAGGATAAAATCGACACCTGAATTGCACGAAAGGTCTTAGTATGGGGTGAAAGTTCTTAAAATCGCTAAACTAATGGGGCAAACGTTTTATAATATCAAAAGCAATGGGGCTAAACATGAGGGAGAAAGGGGTCAAGAAAAATATCCTCAAGTGGAGATCTCCCCTTAATAAGATTAGGTGATGTTAGTCATGATAATAAGTCTGGCTACTTTAATGTTATCGTCAGTATTCATATACATGTATAATGGGTGTTGTTTGAATACTGAGTGTTACTTAACCCCTTCACTCATATGACGCAGAGGTTGCCAGATTAGCAATAAGAAATAGAGTTCTCTCACTCTTATAAATACCGCTCCACAATTAGTTTTCTGCCCACAGCTAACTCAAAGACAACTGCAGAGGTTGAAGTAACTAAACTAAAGGTTTCTAAATACCCCTGATGATAACAAAGGTTTTAAAGTATCCCTAATCGGCTCAAAATCGCGTCATATGTCGAAGAGGGTTAAGGGGAGGCAGTTGTTTTTTCGAGTCCTCCTCCTCCCTCATGTTTAGCCCTATTAGTTATGAGATTTCAAAACATTTGCCCCATTAGTTTGGCGATTTTCAGACCTTTTGCCCCATTTCTTTGCCAATATTAAGACCTTTCGTGCCATTTAGGTGTCGATTTTTCCTGGCGAGCGATAGCGAGCCTGTATTTGAAGAGGAATCGTCCTTCGGCCGGGACATTTTTCTACCGAAAAATGTACATATTTATATCGAAGGGGGATATTGTGGGTGTTCTTTTAAGCTTGATAGAAGTTTAGAGAGCAAACTAAATCCCTTCCTTAAACCATCGAGCCGAACCAGTAAATTATGCTACACAATACCGTCTGGGTCCCCTTAATGACGGGAAAGTAAATAACATACTTATTATTCTAACATAAACACTGTATATTTCTACGTATTTCGCCCATTAAAGCGAAAGATTGTAGTGTGGTAGGAATTAGTAATTGTGCGTATGTGTTCGAGTCTCCATAATGGCGCCCAGGTAAATAGTAGTCCAGTCTCCGTATTATGAAGCCCCAGTTAACCCGTACAGTACCAGGGACGTCCTTTTCATCATATTCTGGCAACTATTAGACGATTTTATTAAGCTTAGCAAGGACCTCTAGCAATAATAAGGCTTCAAACTATCTCAAACAACCTTTATAACTACCACAGATCCTTCCTAAGCTGCATAATATCGTCAAAATAAAGCTAGAATAAAATATAAGACACGTCGCTGGTACTGAAAGGGTAACATAGGATATATCTTGGCCATCTGGACGTCACGGCACTGCTCGCACTAATAATGCTGCTATGGCCCAGTGATGAAAGCTACCGGCATTAGTTTTAAGTACCGGTATTTACTTTTGTAATAGTATTGTTATTTCATTTTTGAAAAGAGAGTAAGTCTAGTTTATTCTGTAATGCTAATGTACAGTATATACTATATATATATATATATATATATATATATATATATATATATATATATATATATATATATATATACCGGTATATATACACGAGAGCGAGGTGGAAGGACACAGAGGGAGATTTAGACCGAAAGAGAGGTGGAAGGATGGAGTAAGGAAGTATATGGATGAAGGCGGTGCTGATTGGGAGGAAGGGCGTCGACTGACTGGGGACAGAGGTGCATGGGGGCGGTTCGTTCGTGGCCACCCCTTCGGGGATCACAGCGTCAGGCAATAGATAGATAGATAGATGGTACAGACCTATTTCCAACACTTTGAGGTACATCTAGTTGCATTTCAGGGGGGGGGGGGGGCATTTTGTTTACAGAGTAATACAACTGAGAGGGAGGTGCACTGGGAAATTGGAAATACACAGCATACGGGTCGATAAGAACTTCAATGAGTGAAGGAACAAAAATCAATTTAGGCTTCCAAATGAAGTACTGTTATTTAATTTCATTCAACTATCACCGGCTGTTGTTGTTATTGTATTTGTGAATTAATCATCGAGGTCAATGGATAACAAATAATCTCAACCTTAACAGAAAGTTAAATCCGACAACTGCTAGGGGATTTTGTTCGTCTTAAAGACAGGGTCAAGCGCTTTTTACGGATAGCGGACATTATTACTGATAACAGTTCGATTTTTTTTTTTTTGCATTAGTATCAACAACTTATACGACAATTTACAGCTGCCAAACTACAACATAATTGCTAAATAATTATATATAAAGAATATTGTGACTAATTTTGTTAGACACTCCATCATTTGCTTCATATATTATTATCGTGACCACGAGAGGTCCCTACTCAGTATTGTCAGTCGGTATATGAATATAACAAATCGCATCGCCGTTGGTTTGGAAAGTTAGACATACAGTACCCGTACTTTTACATTACCTACATGCTGCTGAATATCATTTCGTTATTACAACAAATTAATATCCGTTCTTTATTGCATCAATAATAACGTAAAATTATAAGTTTTTCTCAAAAGAAAATAAATACATCAGTATAAAACACATGAAGTCAGATCACGGCGAAGAACAACATTAACCCCTTTACCACGATGACGTAATTTACATCATGTTCTGGCTGTCATTAGACACTTATCATTAGCTTATAGTCTACCTTTAGGACTCAATGGGGTAATTATGATCTTATTAAACCCTCTGAATAACATAGGTCTTGTTTAAGCTTCAAATAATCGTCTAACTGTAGCCAGAATAAAAGGCAAAAAGACATCGTGCTGAAGGGGTTAATGATCGTAATTATATTGAAATAGATTAATTCAGATAGATGCTCCTTAACCGCCTCCGACTGGAATAGTTAACTTACTGACGAGGAAGCGGACCGCCCGGTATTTTCCCCACAACAGTCAAAATCACACTGAGGGACTGTTAGGAGTTGGAGAAATTTGGGGTTGCCATCAATCGACAGATTCTGATCTAACTTACCTAACTTACTGAGCTCAAAATGATGCACAAGCGTCATATAACTTATTATAGAGCTATTAAGATAGGTTCATATGACGCGATCGCGTCATATGAGTCGGAGGGGGTTAAAAAAAATATTAATTCGTAACGGACATACCTTTTTTTGTATTAACTATAGTTTTAGTTTCCTCGCTAGACCTCCATCAAGCTTAAATAAAAACACTCCGTAGACCCCCTTTCAAGATAATTTTTTAAATTTTTCGGCAAAAAAAAATTCCCCTTAAAAAATTACAAGCTCGCTATCGCTTGCCAGGAAAACAAATCGACAGTTAATGGCACGGAAGGTTTTAATATTGAAACACAAAATGGGGCGAAAAGTCTCAAAATAGCCAAACTAACGAAACGAACGTCTCAAAATCTCAAAAAATAATACGTTAAGCATGAGGGAGAAGGGGGTACAGAAAAAGAGATTACCTCCCCCTTAAAACTCTGCTCTCGGTTCAATGTAGAATTAAACAAAAATATAAAATACTGGTATTCTTTATCGAGACTACATTCACTGGCATAGCAGCTCATTTATCACTGAAACACACACACACACATTCGTATGTGTGTGTGTGTGTGTGTGTGTGTGTGTGTGTATGTGTGTGTGTGTGTGTGTGTGTATGTGTGTGTGTGTGGTCGAGTAATATTTCATATCCTCAGTTATTTAAGAGAACATGCACAATGCATGTCACTTTTACATATTCAACCGTGTTAAAAGAAGGTTATACTGTAATCTTGTGTAATAAATAACATATAGTGTCTCCCCCCCCCCCCCATCCCACCCCCCGCACCTCCGTTATGAAGGTGGTGTCTCGGCCGCTTTTTCTGCTTCACTGGCTGTTGGTCTGGGGCAGGCCCTCTGATGTCATATCTCTCTATATATAATATTCGTATTATATATATATATATATATATATATATATATATATATATATATATATATATATATATATAATGTTAGCCACGCGATTGGTTATGGTCAAGGTTAGTCAATTGGCCACAGACTGGATTAAAGATATGTTTCATCTTTGAAACTAAACAAAGCCTACATGAAATGAAGCTAATATATTTCGAATTTATGTATGGGTCTTTAAAAGGTAACTAAATATATATTTGTTTTACTCTACTCAAACCATACTTAGCTTAACCTTTTTTTTTTTTTTTTTTTTTTTCTATATTCCAACTAATCCCTCTCGGGCATAGGCTGAGAGCCCTTACAATCCACCGCTCAACATGGTGTTGCCCGTGAGGTCTCGTTCCAGTCTGGGGAGTGAGGCATGTGAAGCATCCATTCATGGCTCGAAGCAGCTCCATCTCTGAAGCCGCTGGTTGCTTCGTTCAAGTGCTTCACTGTCTCACCCTCCAGACTCAGACCCTCACTCTCAGAATGCCACCTATTGAGCAGTGAACTCACTAGGCATTGTCCCCCTGTAGCATATTTTGAATATGGGAATATTCATACAGTGCTATTTAATCAATACCCTAGTGCAATGAATGCTAAGCTAATCAAGTTAAAAGAGCCTAACCTAACCTAGCTTACCCTGACCCAATCTAATCCAATGTATACTGTATATGACAAGTATGCTAAATTAAGCAATGGTTGAAATGAGCGAGGACAGTGATATATAAGAGGTGGAAAGAGGCGATACATACTAGTAGCCAATAGCTTGTTACACACCATGACGAAGGAAGAGTTGTGGATGCAATACATTGCTTAACGATCAGGTTGTGCATTCATTTGGTTACCTTACAAAATAAAATATACGTGAGTCTATGTACACTTTGTCTGTCTTTGACAAATTATTGGATAGAATAAGAACCACATACGTTACTAACCGTAATAAATCGGTTAATTATTCTCATTCAAATTGGATAACTACTACTTGTTGTCTAACCACATTTAGACAACTATACTTACCTATTGGTATGAATGGATCAGGGGGGTTCTGGGTTAAAGAGGGGGGGGGGGGGGGCACCTTTCGTACCATTTTAGGTGTCGATTATTTCCTAACGCGAGATAGCGAGCCTGACATTCAGGAGGGACCGGCCTTCGACCAGGGCATGTTTATTAAAAAACGCACAAACTTACCTTGAATTTTTTTTTTAAACCTTGATAGAGTTCTAGGGAGGAAACTAAAATTAATAATAATTAAATAGATAAAATAATATAGAAAAAATTCCCCTTAACCATAGAACTAGACAAGGCATGACAGCTATGGCTCATGCATAGGTAGGGTTCTGAACTAACTATAACATCAGGTAAAGTCAAACAACTCTCATTCGTGATAGGTTGGGTTGTAGGTTAGCAATAATATATCGTGTGTTATTCTACGGGGATGCATACACTGGAGCGATACTAATGAATTGGAATAACAACGGTGTTTTAAAATCTACAATTATGTTAATTTGTCTGAGGAGTTATCTCTAACCTGTATAAAATTGTCAGATGGAAGTAAACAAATATACACTACTGTCATTTGACTAAAAGGATTATGGGTCAGATTGCATATCAACAGGTTTTAACCATGGCGACACGAGACAATTACATATTTATTTTTTTGTGTATTAACATCGAACACCCCTTTTACAATGGCGGACATCAGAGGTGCAGGAGACCAATATCACATCTGCATTATGAATGCTAGCTTATGATCAGCACGATCGAGGTGATTAGTACAGTAACATTCAACATGCACTTCATACAATATATACATCCTTATAAGTCGGACAAAACCCCCTGTGTGGAGGTACAGAGCGTGTCATCATCCGTTTGTGGATAGTCAGATTCTGCAGTGGATATATGATGTTGTTAGTGTTGATGATGATAGTTACTACAGTATTTCTACTATTAAGATATTACATTGTAATTATCAGTATTATTATTACTATTATTATTATTATATTTGTTGTTCTGTATTTATTCATATATACATTTATTTATTTTTCCCACGCTTTCTTCTCATTCTTATTTTCATTCTTATATATTAGTCTTCATGTTGTTGGAGTTGGGAGATGGTAGGGTGGCTTACTTTATCGTCACGACCCCTCCATATCTCGCAGGGTGGAGGAGAAGGTTGGGGGAGAGGGGTGTTGGAGGAGCGGTGGAGGAGTGTTGGAGGACAGGAGAGGAGTGTTGGAAGGTGGGGAGATTCATGTTGGTAAGGTGGTAGAGAAGTGGTGGAAGGGTGGTAGAGGGAGAGAGGAGTTTTGGAGGCATGGAAGGAGAGTTGGAAGACTGGTATAGATTTGTTGGTGGATAGAAGAGAGTGTTGGTGGAGTGTTGGTGATGGAGGAATGTTGAAGGGGTAAAAAAAGGAGTGTTGGGGGAAGGGTTAGTGTTGGAGAGGTTGTGGAGGATTGTTGAAGAATAGTTACAGGCTTGTTGGAGGAGAGGTATAGGATTGTTGAAGGGAAAGAGTAGACATTTTGGAATTAGGGAAGCGTAACATTAAAAAAAGTGATAGTAGAAAATGCGAAGAGGAGCTACTTTCCCGATTCTGGGTCCAAGAGGATTTTTTTTCTATGTGAGTGAGGGAGTCAAAAGGCAGAACTGCCTGTAGCGAGAGCCTCCCCCATAGTTGAAAGAGTGACAGGGCCAAAATCAAGGGACGTTCGAGCCAAAATGCCTGGACACACGGAGTTTGAAGAAATTTAAGTCATAGGAGGAGGGAAAGACTGATTCTGGGAGAGAGTTCCAGAGCTCAGCTGTTGAATAGAAGAAAGACAGAGTAACGTTTCACTCTTGGGTTGGAGAGTTGCACATAGTAAGGGTGGGATTGTGTTGCAAGACGGGTACCATGTACCCTACGTAGAGGATGTGGTATACACTGGGAGAGCTCTGAGGAGCACTGATTATTGTAGTAGCGATAGAATAACGAGAGAGATGCAACATTGTGGCGAAGAGAGAGAGTTTGCAGAGAGTTGGTGAGTGGCCGGGAATTAATGATACGAAAGGCCTTCCTTTCTACTTCGTCTAGGAGTGCTGTGTGAGAGGATCCTCCCCACACACATGAACAATACTTAATACAAGGACGCACTGTAACCCTGTACAAAGCAAGAAGATGTGCAGGGGTTAAGAACCCCTTGAGGCGGTTCAGCACACCCAGCTACTGGGAGGCTGCCTTAGCAAGACTGGTAATATGGTCCTTCCAAGTGAGAGCAGAATAAAAAGAGACCCCAAGAATATTTAGAGAAGATGAAGGGTTGATGAAGGGTATTGTTGAAGAATAAGGGATAGTCCACTGGGAGTTCCAGACGGGTAGATAGATGGAGAAATTGGGTATTGGAAGCATTAAATGCAACAAGGTTTTATCTGCCCCAATTGGAAATAATGGGATGAATGGCAACTCCTAGAAGCCGGATCAACAGGAGAGAGGTGGGAGTTAAAAATAGAGACTCGGGTGAGGGATTGACTAGGGGCTAGGCAGAGGCAAGAAGGGTGTTGGTGCAGATAGCTCGGGGAGATAATATAGAGGAGATAGGATGATAGCTAGGCCATGAGAGTGGGCGGCGGCTATGATCGGATACATTATGCATGACTGGAGGAGCAGGCGCAGACACGGAGACGGCCGACAGCTTTAAAATGAGTGAAATGTGGTGAATGGAGAACAGAAGGGAAGCAACATGATCGGAAATTGAATAAAGATAAATCTGCTAAGTTCAGCTCGGCAGCAAAGTTAAAGACGAATATAAAGTCACAAACGGTGATCGGTGGTGCAACAGTTAACGCATTCGGGTCACACTCGAAAGTTTCAGGATTTAATTCCCGGGCACGAAGAGACAGATGGGCAATGTCCTCTGTTCCCTTAGCAGTAAATGGGAACCTAGAATAGGTGGACATTTACGGCGTTCAAACTGGGGATGGAAGCTGTGGTATCCTGGAAATATCAAGTAATCCCAGTCTACCAGGCTGGGTGGTAACTCAAACAACCAACTGCTTCGAGGGGGCGATGGGACAGAGATGATCACCACGGCAACATATGCTCACAACTTTAACTTTACCTATAGAAAGTCTCAACCCACATTCAATCAATATTAATTTTGCATATTCACCTCACCAAAATAGGATCAAGTGTAACGACATTCTGTATATTTTTGTCTATGTGTATGAGGAGGACAAAAGGAAAAGCTGCCTGTAACAAATGTCTCCCCCAAAGTTGAAAGAGTGACAGAGCCAAATTAAGGGCGGTTGGTGGTCATTTTCAAACATTTGCTCTTTTGGTTATGGAAAGAAGTGTGTTGTGCATGTTTAGTGTAGTGAAATGAATAGGAGGAGGTGGTGTTTGTGAGAGCTAGCTGGATTACTCTCTGTGTAGGTGAGACACAAACAGATACAGTAAGGGAGGTAAGAATAATGAAACGGGGGATCCAGCAGCTCCTTATACCATGCCTATGAGGCCTCGTCTGGGTATTGTCCTGCTCTATTGGTGTCTACAATCTTCCCAGTCCTCTTTGTTATTAGTTAAGGGCATGCATATGAATCAACTGATCTACTGCGTGGAAGATGTACAACCAAAGCAAACTAATCTTAATATAATTAAAATAAAAAGAACGATTAATCACCATTCTTTGCATGTTATAACCTTATAAATGCCGTTTTTATTAACAAATTTAACATTCATATAATTTCATAATTCTACTTCAACCCAATATTTCGATTACTGAAGATAATTTAAAGTCGATATAACAATCATTGCCAAAATAATGTATTATTAAGGACAAGGAGTTAAGTCATCGCTGTTATATTAGCATCATGTTTGTTTTTTCCAGAGCCACTTTTACCAGTGAAATTGATTAGTTTATATCCGCCGTATTGTAAAAATAGAAAGACTTAAAATACAGTACACTCTCTCTCTGTCTCTGACAGGGTGCTCTGGTCCCCTGCCTGACGGAGTGTGACAGGAGAAGGCACAACCCATCATTACCACGGGACCCCCCTCACCAAACCTGTCTCGAACCCGCTGTCTCAAACTCACTGTCTCACGCCCAAGGTAAAGCACCATTGTCTCCCATTCACTGTCTCTCACAATCCCCGTCTCTCACGTTCATGTCTAATACTCACTGTCCCCATCTCACTGTCTAACTCTCAAGATAAGCACCATTGTCTCGCATTGGCTCTTATTCACTTTCTCACGGTATCATATTCGCTGTTTTATATTCACTATCATAGTTAATGTCTCTTTCACATTCTGATACCCACTGTCTCCAAATATATATTTCACGCTGAAAGTAAAGTGCGATTGTCTAGTGCTTACAGCGTTTCACATTCCCTGTCTCTCACACTAAGTGTTTCATACTCTCTGCTTCGTACGGAGGTTCGTCGTAACTGACTCGTTCTCATTGTCTCACGACCTCTGTAAAGCACCATTGTTTGACATCACATACTTCTGTACAGTACATCACCTACACCTGACACTACCCACCGCTGATACCACCATATACCCCTGATACCACCCACCCCTAACACCACTTAAACCTGAAACCACCTACCTCTGAAACCACCTACCCCTGACACCACCCACCCCTGACACCACGTACCCCTGACACCACCCACCCCTGACACCACCTACCTCTAATACCACACACCCCTCACACCACCTATCTCTGACACCACCTACCTATGACACCAACTACCCCTGACACCACCCACCCCTGAGTCACACCACCTACCCCTGACACCACTTACCCCTCACATCACCCACCCCTCACACCACCTACCCCTCACACCACCTACCCCACACACCACCTACCCCTGACACCACCTACCCCTGACACCACCTACCCCTCACACCACCTACCCTACACACCACCTACCCCTGACACCACCTACCCCACACACCACCTACCCCTGACACCACCTACCCCTGACACCACCCACCCCTGACACCACCCACTCCTGACATCACCCACCCCTCACACCACCCACCCCTCACACCTCATACCCCTCACACCACCTACCCCTCACCCCTCACAACACCTACCCCTCACACCACCTACCCCTCACACCACCTACCCCTCACTCAACCTACAACACCACCCACCCCTCACACCACCTACAACACCATCTACCCCTCACACCACCCACCCCTTACACCACCTACCCCTCACACCACCTACCCCTCACTCAACCTACACCACCCACCCCTCACACCAACTACCACTGACACCGCCTATCCCTCACACACCTATCCCTGACACCACACACCCCTCACACTACCTACCCCTCACACCACCCATCCCACACACCACCTACCCCATACACTACCTACCTTTCACACCACCCACCCCACACCCCACCCACCCCACACACTACCTACCCCACACACTACCTACCCCACACACCACCCACCCCTCACACCACCCACTACTCACACTACCCACCCCACACACCACCTACCCCACACACCACCTACCCCACACACCACCTACCCCTCACACCACCCACTACTCACACTACCCACCCCACACACCACCCACCCCTCACACCACCCACCCCACAAACCAACTACCCCTCACACCACCTACCCCCCACACCACCTCACCACCCAACCCCACACTACAAACCAACTACCCCTCACACCACCTACCCATCAAACACTTACCCCTTACATCACCCACCCACAACCTACACTCTAATACCACCCACTCAACACCACACCTATCACACCACCTACCTATGACACCAACTACCCCTGACACCACCCACTCCCACACCTACCCCTGACACCCTACCCCTCACATCACCCACCCCTCACACCACCTACCCCCACACCACCTACCCCACACACCACCTACCCCTGACACCACACCCCCTGACACTCACCCTACCCCGCACACCACCTACCCTACACACCCACCTACCCCTGACACCACCTACCGCAACCCACACCACCACCTACCCCTGACACCACCTACCCTGACAGACCACCCAACCCTGACACCACCCTCCGGACATCACCCACCCTCACACCACCCCACTACACCCAACCCCTCAACACCACACCCCTCACCCCTCACAACACCTACCCCTCACACCACCTACCCCTCACACCACCTACCCCACAACCACACCCCTCACTCCACCTACAACACCACACCACACCCTCACACTACAACCAACTATCCCTCACACACCACCCACCCCTACACCACCCACTCACACCCACTACCCCTCTCAACCTACACCACCACCCCGCACTACCTACCTCCACTACAACCCCCCACCACACACCTACACCCAACCACACAACCTACCTCACACTACTACCTCCTCAACACCACCCCTACCCACACCCCCCTACCCCATACACTACCCACTACACCCTCACACCACCACCCCACACCACCCACCCCAACACACCTACCCCACACACTACACTACCCCACACACCACCCACCTACCCCTCACACCACCCACCCCACAAACCAACTACCCCTCACACCACCTACCCCACACACCACCTACCCCTCACACCACCCACCCCACAAACCAACTACCCCTCACACCACCTACCCATCAAAACACTTACCCCTTACATCACCCACCCCTCACATCACCTACCCATCACACCACCTACCACTGATACCACCTACCAATGACACCACTTACCACTGACATCAACAAAGTCCTCCTTTCCTCGCGAGGACAGAGTCCACCTGGCCAGGCTGAGATGTGGGCACCATCCAGCTCTTCTAAGCTATCAGAAGAGACTGGATATCTCCGTCGTCGACACCTGCCCGGGATGCAACACGGCACCCCATACTATTATAAACACATCATAGAAAACTGAATTCTACACAGTCACCTACGCCAACAACATAATCTACACTCCTTGAGAGCCCTGTGGGAAATACCGATCGTGGCCATGGCCTTCCTTAGGAACTCGGGGTTGTTCGACCAGGAAGCTTAGGGAACAACAACAAAGTTTGTCACCTTTTACTGTATATCTGAATTATACTGTACATTGTTTTCCTATATGAATGAAGGAGACAAAATTTAGAGATGTCTGTAACAAGTGTTTCCCCCAAAGTTGAAAGAGTGTAGGAGAGCCAAACTCAAGGAACACAGTCACACAATCGTTACCGTACGTATCACCACCTTTACTTACTACCACCTACCCCACTTACCCCACCTACCAAGCAAACCCCTTATATTCGACACTGACTAAACTTAAATATCACCTTTATATAAAACTATCTTAACTAACCTGATACCACTTCCTTCAACATGTTAAATACATGTTAAATACAATTGCACATTATCGTCTTGCACTTTATACATGATGCACCACAGACACTATCCCTTCTCTGACTTAATTTACTTTAAAAAACTACGGTATATTTACGGCCTTAATATAGATGGTCATAAAAACCAACACGAAAAGTACTACATCATCATCCTTTTATATACTTCCATATCTGTTTCTAAATGTAATTGATAGAAACCGTTTGAATAGCATTTTGCCACCGGAATTCGTTGCACATTGATAACGGAGAAAACAAAATGGCAAAAGTAAAACAATTTGCTTGAGGAAAATGTATAAGATTCCCAAAATATCCTGCCAAGAAGAATCGCGGAATAAAATACCTGCACATGACAAACAATAGATCAGGTATCCCAAACCTTAGATAATAATCAACAGTGCTCTCTCTCTCTCTCTCTCTCTCTCTCTCTCTCTCTCTCTCTCTCTCCTGCCTTCTTTTTTTATGCTCCATTCTTCTACTCAGGCTTGGCAATTAATCCTAGACTTGAAGTCAGACTGACTTACAGGGACAACAAGGTAATGGTTGCGTCCGTTAACATATCCCATCTAACTCCATGCATTGCAAA
>CM064516.1:12679627-12709627 GCA_032716605.1 Paralithodes platypus
TTTAGTCGGTATGATCAAAACAGTGAACAGATCAGACACAGACCGATAAGCTGCTGCATGTGTGCTTGGAACAGGGGAGAGAGAAGGTCCTGGCTACTGGAGACTATATATAATTCATAAAAACAAACATTATACTAAACTCGAATACAATAAGTACAAGATATATTATACAAACATAATAATAACCTCGAATAAAATACAATACTTAACAGCAAATGTTCTAATAATCAGACAGGTATATTAGAGACTGGAAAAAGAAGGACCTCGTTGTCGGGAAAAGGACAATTATTACTACCACAATATCTTGAAATCATGTCAAATACCAAAAATCTCATAAACCTTAATAGTAAAATCTAAAACAGAATACCAGAAACTAAACCAGACGATAAATAATATTGTGAAAATCTAAAGAAAAGTACAATATAACAATAATTATATAATAAAATCATATTCCAGAACTATGAAAAAGTAGCTCTCTATGGTAGACCCAGTTACCAGTATATCAAGAGAAGCATATATATTCACCAAAATATTTACAAAACTATATACATTACTGAAACTAGAACAACACTCCAATGATCCGAACTCACGACAGAAAACGTTATCATGCATCGAAAGAATCTCATCTGGGTCACAATAACTGCAACAGGAGTAGAATTCATGCATAACTAGTCATGCAGGGAATATGACTAAAAGGGAGAGGCATCAATTATTACCCAATAGGTGAAGTCGCCCGGCTTCCAGAGAGAGAGAGTGTGTGTGTGTGTGTGTGTGTGTGTGTGTGTGTGTGTGTGTGTGTGTGTGTGAGAGA
Source organism: Paralithodes platypus (assembly GCA_032716605.1). Lineage (NCBI taxonomy): Eukaryota > Metazoa > Arthropoda > Malacostraca > Decapoda > Lithodidae > Paralithodes > Paralithodes platypus. The sequence continues at coordinate 12,680,439 of CM064516.1, forward strand.
GAGAGAGAGAGAGAGAGAGAGAGAGAGAGAGAGAGAGAGAGAGAGAGAGAGAGAGAGAGAGAGAGAGAGAGAGGCAGTGGAATATAACAAGCCGTAACTCGCCCATCGTGAGGTATAGACTTGCTTGATCAGAAGGGAATAATATTTTGGGCTTAATATGTGAGAAGGAGAAACTGGAGGGAAAAAAGTGGTCGAGGGAGAGAAATGGAAGGAGGGAGGAGTTAAAAGAAATAGTTAGTATGCTAAAGACCTTGCGGAACAATTATACATGAATATACTCTAGATGAAATAATACAAATATATTGCATAGAACAGTACACGCATGTTGAATGGTGAAAAATACCATCTATTCATGTCCTAAATTACACTACTGAAAAATTATTTACTACTTCCAATATCACGCACAGAGAGAGAGAGAGAGAGAGAGAGAGAGAGAGAGAGAGAGAGAGAGAGAGAGAGAGAAGAGAAGAGAAGAGAAGAGAAGAGAAGAGAAGAGAAGGAATAAAGATACACCTGCCGGGATAGTAGAATCAAACCGCAGCATACTCGTAAATCCTATGACGTAAGGTAGGTAGGAAGATAGGAAGTGCGTGGAAGGATAAAGCTGGTATCACACGAGCACCTTTTCCCTCAACATTTATCCTCAACACTGGTCTGGCAGCTTATGATTTAAACATTTAGAATATTTCGGTTACCTAAATTCATCTACCATCAGTCTAGTTTCCGATAACAGTGTAAATTATTCCAGAAATGTTGGCAGAACAATGTTGATCATCAAATGTTGACTATAAAAGTTCTCGTGTGATACTGGCTTAAGACAGCGAGAAAGGACGTGAGTGAAAATCAATGTTGGACAAGACAGTTAAGTATGGTTGTCGGTGTTTTCATTTGGACGAAATAAGCCCTTTCTTCTTTTAGTACAGCATTCGAATTCATTTGGGCGAACACGGTTACTATGTCTGGGCAGCTAAATAATTGGTTGTGTAAGGTAACATTGATTAGTTTAGGTTAGATTTAGTTATGACAAGATACGTTTGGTCATACATTTAACTGAAGCCTACCAATGTGTGTGACTGATTGCGCTTTTCTGAGATATACTAAATAGCTTTCAAAGAAGAGCAGTATAAAATTAGTCTTCAACAAACATTTTTGTTCTTCACAATCTGACATTACCTATTGAAAATATATGAAAATTGGATACATTTGAAATTGTACAGCTATTCTAAATTAATTTTTGTATGCATCGCTCGACAAAAACTTCCATAAATCTGAAACAACTTCTATTTTTGCCAGAAGAGGTAAGGTAAAGATTATGTGATCAGCAGGGAATATCAATCTGTCTGTCTGTTTAAGTGATAATAGGGAATCACGATAGATCAATTTTTTTATGAATGGATTATGGTGATACATACATAAACGATGTGAAATCTGGTATATGATTTGACGACTTCTCGCTGCTGGGAATACACGCGTGGCAGAGGCATGTACTCTACAAAGCACCCTTATTGTTTTCAGTGCAGGCTCCCCACGTCCAACCCAGTCACCCTCAGGCCTTGTTCTTCCTGACTTTCACAGCATCACCGCGACGGATCACATACCCTGACCCCCGAGGCAATATGGAACTCAAACTCTGGTATGAAATGGCCTGACTCGGCTCGCTGTTCAATCACTTACAAGCCACTTCGCCCACCACCCCTTCGCCATAACTGCTGTACACTACTCTCGTTCAAATTCGATCCGCTTACACCTAACAAAAGCAAACTTATCCTAGCCCAACCCTACCTAACCTAACCCAACCTAACCTACTCGAACCCGAAGTATTCTAACCTAACACAGTCAAACCTACCCTAATTGCACTTAACCTAAACTAAACTAAAGTAATCCAACACAAAACTAACCTGCCCCCTCCTGATAAAATATATATTCTACTTTAACCAAACCTATTCTAGGATAATACAACCCGACCTCCCCCCAAACCTAAGCTATTTAATCCAATCCTATGCAAGCTATTGTATATTGTAATCTAACCTAACCTAAACGCAACTATCCCAAGCAAGCCATACCGCTTTCATAATGAGGAAAAAACAATAATCTCCAGAATGGACGATGGACGGAAAGACTCGAGTATCGTACGGACATACATATATATATATATATAGAGAGAGAGAGAGGAAAAGGAGAACCAGGGTAGCAACCAACAGCATCTTTATTAACAAACGTTTCGACATATCCTATGTCATCTTCAGTGAATCAAAAATGAGAACATTAAAATATTATAGCTAAATCAGGACAATAAGTCAGTCCAAAAGAGTTTAAAACACAGCAAACACAGAGATCAAAATACAAAAAACACAAAACCCGGGAAAGTCTGGGAAATTAAAAATGGGGGAGACGAAAAAGAAAATATATTAATTACTAGGGAGGGACTCTAAAACCTCAAGATATTTGAAGATCTACAGCAAAAACAAGTTAATTGATATATATATATATAAAGTCCTTTATGTTCACGATGTATGGTTAAAAGTGAAACTAACCTAACCAGAATCTAAGCTAACCTAAACCTAAACTAAACTAAACTCTCTTGAACCTAAACAGCTATTCTAGTCAAGCAATTCCGCCTTCATTACGAGGAGAAAAGGTAACAATAACTCAATTAAGGATGAAAAGACTTGCAGGCGAAAATCAGACTCCCAACCCTTCAACCCCTTCCATACCGACGACATATTTTGTATTGGATTTCAGCTACATATAGACAATTATATTCAGCTGAGGAAGGAAGTCTAGCAATAAAGAGGCTAATAAATATCTCAATTAATCCATTTAGCTGCCACATATCCTTCCCATGTTTCATAAAATTGTCTAAATGTAGCTGAAATCAAATGAAAAATACGTGGCCGGTATAGAAGGGGTAAATACAGTATGTGTGTGGTAGAAAGTGAGTGTGGTGTTTGGCAAGATAACGGTGGCCGGAACAAGCCTAGCAAGCTCCGGGGCAGGTGGGTCACTGACGAAAAACCTGTACTGTATTATGACGCGGCAGAATGGCAAGATCCGGAGATGGTGAATTATGATCGTAATCTTGGCAAATATAAAGATTTACAATTAAGCATAGAATATATCAAAGAAACATTATTAATTAGACAAAATTGCATTAGTTATCGACCGAAGACTGCAGGTACGTATACAGTCGTGGTCAGGAATGTCTTAAGGGGGTAGGGGGTATTTTTTGGTTTATATAGATATATTTATTTAATGAAGTAATATATATTTCCTCGCTAGACCTCCATCAAGCTTAAAACAACACCCCAATGACCCCCAAGTTTGAATCCTTGGAGTCCCACATGTATTCATTAGTTTAATTTATTTATTTAATTAGGTTTATTTGTAAGTTAATTGGTGGGTTGGTGATAATATGAAGTTTTTGGTAGAAAAATGTCCCGGCCAATGGCCGATTCCTTCTAAAAAGTACAGGCTCGCTATTGCTCGCTAGGAAAAAATTGTCACCTAAATGGCACGAAAGGTCTTAATATTGGCAAAGAAATGGGGTGAGAGGTCCTAATAGAGCTAAACATGAGGGAGAAGGGGGGCCAAACAAATCAACCATCTCCCCTTAACATGTTTTGTAGGGGCATATGTGGCACACTGGTAACACTATTCTGAGACACTTCTTGAGACACAAGACATATATTTCTCATTATCACTCATTAAAACTCACCGTCTTGATTTATCATTACGAGGTGTTTACATATTCATGTCCACGACTGTACTTAAGGCAGTGTCACAAACGCTCTTTTCCGTCAATTTTTACGGGTAATTGTACTTTGGCTTCTTCAAAAATTAAGTTATATCAGAAATCAGCCACCTAGCACAATCTACCTTCAGTCTAGTTTCCGATGCCAATGTGAAAGAGCCTCAAAATATTACGAGAAAGAACTTGCTCATCTAAAATTGCCGGATAAAGCGCTCGTGTGACACCGGCTATATGATACCTGCGTCGTGCCATGACGCTAAAAATTGTGGCTCATTCTCAACCTCGCTAATACTATGCTTGGCAAAGTTCAGGTCTGTAGCCAAGCCAACATTATTATGCCATGTTGGGCATGTTGTTTGTATCTGCATCCATGCACAATACTATTTGTGACTTTCTTATGTTTATGCTAGCTACATTTCCGTCCAGTATCTCTATTAAACCTTAAAGTACCGGGGTCGTTGTATTGTTTTTATTTCAGCTGCATTTAGACGATTTTATGAAGCTTAGGAAAAATATTTGGTAGCTAAAAGGATAAATTGAGAAAGTCTGTAATCCTTTAACGGGTCGACATCCAGCCTGAGCTGAATAAAACCGTCTAATAGTTGCCACAATATAATGAAGATGATGTCATCGGAACTGAATGGGTTAAACATCAAATACCGTACCCGGGGTTAGTTGCCAGTGAAAATTATATATATCTGAAGAAAGAGAGGAAATTTACTTGTTACATATGGGCGATTTTTGGTTAAGGGTGCCCACCTCGTTTTGTTTCCTCTCTCTCTCTGAGTTGTATCCATTCGACCCCATACAGCCTGCTGTTTTAAGACATTTATCCCCATCCAGGTGTCGATTTATTCCTGGCGAGCGGTAGCGAGCCAGCATATTAGTTTAAATGTTTTTGACAGCAGGCTAAATTTGTACATTTTTCGATAGAAAAATGTTAACAAATGTAAAAAAAAACGTCCACAAATATATATATTTCCTTATCCTCAACTTTTTCAGGGTCAGAATTGTGTCAAGAAAAATATTTTTGGGATTCAATGTATAGGATATTTCTTTAATTCTCATTAATTTTAGCTTGTCATTTAAAAAAATAATAATTAATAAATGAAAAAAAAAAATCATACAAATTTTCTTGGGTCATTAATTATTTTGCAGAGTTGGGTATGCAGTGTATTCAGCAAAATGTAATCGGCGATCTTTCGACAGGCTTATAATTTCAGCTAAGAACTTCAATATATACGGAAATAACTGCAAATTATACTATCTTCTGCTTCTGTAGGGTTGGGTATGCAGTGTTTTTCTCAAACAAAATGTACCTGAGGATCTTCAAATAAATTATAGCAGTATGCCTACTAAATTATAGCAGTATGCCTACTAAATTATAGCAGTATGCCTACTAAATTATAGCAGTATGCCTACTAAATTATAGCAGTATGCCTACTAAATTACAGCCCAGTATCTCAAGACATACATTGGCAAATATTATTTTATGGGAGCCCACCTCGCTTTTTTTCTCTGTCTCTCCCTCTCTCTTTGGCGTGTATCCATTCAGCCCCATTCATCCTACTGTTTTAAGACGTTCACCCCCATCTAGGTGTCAATATTTTTCTGGCGAGCGGTAGCGAGCCAGCATATATATATTTTTGTTTTGACAAGCAAGCTAAATTTATGCATTTTTCGATAGAAAAATGTCTCCGGCGAAGCCGGATTTCTCCATACAATGCTGGCTCGCTATCGATCGCCAGGAAGAAATCGACACCTGGATGGGGATAAACGTCTTAAAACAGTAGGCTGAATGGGGCCGAATGGATACAACCCAGAGAAAGATAAAAAAAAAAACAAGGCGGGCCCCCGTAAGTAAATAGAAAGGACGTATTTTCATAATTACTGCATTCACACGTAAACCACCCTCACATCAAAGAGGATTCGGAATGTTCTTTGTTGTTGACTACATATTTACCCGTGTGTCTCGTTTATGCATGGTGGCGCAGTATTATATTAGTCTGGGGGTGTAACTGTATGGTATTTCGGTGTGAGTATCCTAGGTTCGAGTCCTTGGAGTGCCACATGTATTTGTTGATTTCATGAATTGAGTTTAGAAGTAAAGTTAGTTGGTGAAAAAATATGAATATGTTTATGGGAAAGGCGTGGCTAAGTGGAGCAACCCTTTTAGTCTTCGAGGACGTTATTTACACTATATTCAGGCTATCAAAAACAATGTTTTGGTATTTGAGTAAGAATCTGTGGAATTAAAATGGTATATCATGAAAGTTTGTACCACGTTGATTTCAAAAGTTCCTCCGTCTATAATTGCTTAAACTCGTATAATGAATGCCTGAATAAAAGGAAGACAGTATCCTAACATTGAATGGGTTAAGATGCAATTTGAGGAACACAAAATAGTGGGATAGACCCACAATTTAATTACTGGGGTTCCGGCTACAACGGGGAAAAAAATAAAATACTTAAATAAGTACATACTGTAAATAAACCACCTCCTGCCACCATCAACTTAAATAAGTACATACTGTAAATAAACCACCTCCTGCCACCATCAACTTAAATAAGTACATACTGTAAATAAACAACCTCCTGCCACCATCAACTTAAATAAGTACATACTGTAAATAAACAACCTCCTGCCACCATCAACTTAAATAAGTACATACTGTAAATAAACAACCTCCTGCCACCATCAACTCGCTGCTTTGTAAATTATCTAAGCTGACAATGTGACATGGCAATCAACAACAAATATTTGGCGTGTGTAAATTATATGTTGTTATTTAGCAACGACAAAATGAAGCTACTACCATCTGAATCTTAATACTTCCAAACCCTGTAGCAGGCAAAAGTGTCAGTGTGTGCGAGTTAAGGGGAGATTTCCACTTGAGGGATTTTTTTCTGGACCCCTTTCTCCCTTATGTTTAGCCCCATTGCTTTTGAGATTTTAAGACCTTCGCCCTAGTAGTTTGGATATTTTAAGACATTTTGCCCCATTTCTGTCAATTTTAAGACCTTTCGTGCCGTTAAGGTGTCGATTTTTTCCTGGCGAGCGATAGCGAGCCTGTAATTTAGGACATTTTTTAGGACATTTTCGGTACATTTTTCTACCGAAAAATGTACAAATTTATCTTGAAAGGGGGTTTACGGGGTGTAATTTTAAGTTTGATGAAAAAGTAGGGAAAACACTAAATACCTCCCCTTAACATTAATGAAAAGTCACGCTCTATATTCTTATAAATTGGAAGTAAAAGATATGTCATGAGAGACGGAAGAGATATATATAAAATGTGTACTGTATAAATGTGTACTGTATAAATGTGTACTCAATAAATGTGTACTGTATAAATGTGTACTGTATAGATGTGTACTCTATAAATGTGTACTGTATAAATGTGTACTGTATAAATGTGTACTCTATAAATGTGTACTCTATAAATGTGTACTGTATAAATGTGTACTGTATAAATGTGTACTGTATAAATGTGTACTCTATAAATGTGTACTGTATAAATGTGTACTGTATAAATGTGTACTGTATAAATGTGTACTGTATAAATGTGTACTATATAAATGTGTACTGTATAAATGTGTACTGTATAAATGTGTACTGTATAAATGTGTGCTGTATAAATGTGTACTCTATAAATGTGTACTGTATAAATGTGTACTGTATAAATGTGTGCTGTATAAATGTGTGCTGTATAAATGTGTACTGTATAAATGTGTACTGTATAAATGTGTACTGTATAAATGTGTACTGTATAAATGTGTACTGTATAAATGTGTACTGTATAAATGTGTACTGTATAAATGTGTACTGTATAAATGTGTACTCTATAAATGTGTACTGTATAAATGTGTACTGTATAAATGTGTGCTGTATAAATGTTTACTGTATAAATGTGAACTGTATAAATGTGTACTGTATAAATGTGTACTGTATAAATGTGTACTGTATAAATGTTTGCTGTATAAATGTGTACTGTATAAATGTGTACTGTATAAATGTGTACTGTATAAATGTGTACTGTATAAATGTGTACTGTATAAATGTGTGCTGTATAAATGTGTACTGTATAAATGTGTACTGTATAAATGTGTACTGTATAAATGTGTACTGTATAAATGTGTACTGTATAAATGTGTACTGTATAAATGTGTGCTGTATAAATGTGTACTGTATAAATGTGTACTCTATAAATGTGTACTGTATAAATGTGTACTGTATAAATGTGTGCTGTATAAATGTGTACTGTATAAATGTGTACTGTATAAATGTGTACTCTATAAATGTGTACTGTATAAATGTGTACTGTATAAATGTGTGCTGTATAAATGTGTACTGTATAAATGTGTACTGTATAAATGTGTACTGTATAAATGTGTACTGTATAAATGTGTACTGTATAAATGTGTGCTGTATAAATGTGTACTGTATAAATGTGCACTGTATAAATGTGTACTGTATAAATGTGTACTCTATAAATGTGTACTGTATAAATGTGTGCTGTATAAATGTGTACTGTATAAATGTGTACTGTATAAATTTGTACTCTATAAATGTGTACTGTATAAATGTGTGCTGTATAAATGTGTACTGTATAAATGTGTACTGTATAAATGTGTACTGTATAAATGTGTACTGTATAAATGTGTGCTGTATAAATGTGTACTGTATAAATGTGTACTGTATAATTGTGTACTGTATAAATGTGTACTGTATAAATGTGTACTGTATAAATGTGTACTCTATAAATGTGTACTGTATAAATGTGTACTGTATAAATGTGTGCTGTATAAATGTGTACTGTATAAATGTGTACTGTATAAATGTGTACTGTATAAATGTGTACTGTATAAATGTGTACTGTATAAATGTGTACTGTATAAATGTGTACTGTATAAATGTGTACTGTATAAATGTGTACTGTATAAATGTGTACTGTATAAATGTGTACTGTATAAATGTGTACTGTATAAATGTGTACTGTATAAATGATTTTCTGATTATTAGGCCTAGTCGAAAAGAAAACCGGGACATGTTACACAGTTAAGATGTGCACAAACAAGTGGAAATACCTAAATATATCCAGTATTACTTTCCATGTGCGTAAACTAAAATACCAGAAAGGATCAATTCTTGCAGTGCCGCTACACGTTTATACAGTACGTTGTTGTTTGGTCAGGGCTGTTTGTTCCAGGGCGCAATGCAGGAAACAGACTGGTTTAAGGAAAACACCATCGTCTGTTACTGTAAAGGATGGGAAGTCGTGTCTGTCCCTCCACCCCAAACATAGATGCAGGGTTACGTTAATTTCGTTCACGGGAATATTCGTATAGAGTTCCTTCGTCCACATACAGTATCAATTTGATCATACACTTCCTAACCTTAGCTGAAATACTAACTTACTATTATCTAGTTTACCTGTTCTAGCCTAACTAAGGTTATACTAACCTATAAAACTAAAGTAACAATGTTGATATACGGTAACCTAAACCAGCCACACCAACCATAAATTCAACCTGGTCTAACCTAACAAACTATTAGTATTTAACCTAACCTTACCTAAGCATTACTTAACATAGCTTACCTTACGTACTCTTACTCGTTACCTAACATAACCTATCCTAACCTTACTCGACCTTTAACAAGCATAAACTAGCCCTACCTTACCTTTCCTTGCCTTACCTTGACCTATCCTATGTTTACATAACCTAGATTAAGTGAATTCAGATTGTAGACAAGCCTACTACAACTTGGACAAAAGACTTTGGGGCGAAATGTCCGACAGCCAAACCTAGAAGTGGGTTTACGCACCACTACACACGTGCCCGCCTCACTCATGCCTCAACTCCGCTGTAAAACTGCTCGGTATCTGAATAATGCTGTTTGATCAAGCCATTCAGCCAATCACAAACTCGATTAATGAGAGATTTCCATAGCCATCCAGTGTAATTAATTGCATGCTATTCTATCTTGTGTAGTTCGTTGTACAAGGTATGTTTTGCCTGCGTCGTAACGGAGGTTATTGAGTTAGAGATTAAGTTGTTGATGTTGTGTTTTGTTGAGGATTGGGGATAAAGAATTAGATGCTGAGTTTAAGGGGGGTCACTGTTTTGTTTTATCTTTCTCTCCTTTTCTTTCTTTCCCTGGCTTGTATCCATTCGGCCCCATTCAGCCAACTGTGTCTATTTTCTCCTGGCGAGCGGTAGCGAGCCAGCATATTTTTAAAAATATTTTTGACAGCAGGGTAAAAAAAAAAAATTCGAAAAAAATCTCCGGCGAAGCCGGATTTCTCAATACAATACTGGCTCGCTATCGCTCGCCAGGAAGTAATCGACACCTGAATGGGGATAAACGTCTTCAAACAGTAGGCTGAATGGGGCCGAATGGATACAAGCCAGAGAAAGAGAAAACGAGAGAAAAAAAAAGCAGGTGACCCCTCTTAACCTCCCCATACTGCGGTGTGTTTATACTGCTATGGTCCATTACAGAAGCAGAGGTGAGCCCCGCCATAAACACGTCCCAGCAATATTACCCTTCATCCCGGTATCACACCGCCGATGCTTCCCTCAACTGTTATCGGCAATTTCGGTAGGACATCTTACGAGTTAAAGCGCTACAAGAATTATGTCACCTAATATAATCTATCCTCAGTTTAATATCCAATACCTGTACAAAAGATACCCCAAAATTACTCTGGTTTGGCAGCTAATGGTTCAAACATAATTATATAAGACTTATCCTCTGAATTAATCTATCTGAAGTGTCCGTGTAGTTCCGATAGCAATAATTAGGTCCCCGACATGTATCCAGAAATGTTGGGGCCTGGCAAGTTGAGGACAAAATGTGTAGTGTGATACCTCCCTCACATTCCTGTCCTCATGCAACATTGTCATTATGTGGTCACCCCCTCATCACTCCCACCCACCACTTCCTGGTGTACGCACAACCACGGGCAATGACGTACGCACATACACATTTCCTACACATAACGCATTTAAGGGGGGTCACCGGCTTTTTTTTTTATCTTTCTCTTCTTTTTTCTCTTTCCCTGGCTTGTATCCATTCGGCCCCATTCAGCCTACTGTTTTAAGACGTTTATTCCCATCCAGGTGTCGATTTCTTCCTGGCGAGCGATAGCGAGCCAGCATTGTATGGAGAAATCCGGCTTTGCCGGAGACATTTTTCTGTCGAAAAATGTACAAATTTAGCTTGCTGTCAAAACAAAAATATATATATGCTGGCTCGCTACCGCTCGCCAGGAAAATATTGACACCTGTATGGGGGTAAACGTCTTAAAACAGTAGGCTGAATGGGGCCGAATGGATATATGCCAAATAAAAGTGAGAGAGAGAGAGAGAGAGAGAAAGAGAAAAAAAGCGAGGTGGGCTCCCTTAAAAAAATACTACACGTACCAGATAAACCATTCTTCCACATAACATAAAATATTGTTCGTACATACTTCACTCACTTACGACCTTATTAAGGGGAAGTTTTTAGTTTGTTTCCTACTCCTCCAGCAATCTTAAAATTTCACCCCCTTGACCCCCTTTCAAGGTAAATTTGTAAATTTTTCGGTAGAAAAATGTATAGGCCGAAGGCCAGTTGCTCTTAAATTACAGGCTCGCTATCGCTCGCCAGGATAAAATCGACACCTAAATGGCACGATAGGTCTTAAAAGTGACATAAATGGGGTGAAAGTTCTTAAAATCGCCAAACTAATGGGGCAAACTTCTTAAAATCTCAAAAGCAATGGGGCTAATCATGAGGGAGAAAGAAGTTCGAGAAAAAAAATCCCTCAAGTGGAAACCTCCACAGGAATTTCATTATAAACAGTTGTAATCAAAAAATGGGTTGTCACAATGATATATCAATAATCAAGTATTTGCCTTTTGTTTGATTTGGGATAGGCAACACCTTACGCTCATGCTTAACCCTTTGAGTACCAGCGACGTGTGTTATCTTTTATTCTAGTTAGTTTCAGACGATATTATGCAGCTTAGGAAAGATCTGCGGTAGTTAAAAGGGTTAGTTGATATAGTTTGAAGCCTTATTATTGCTAGAGGTCCTTCCTAATCTGAATGAAAATCGTCTAACAGTTGCCACAGTATATAGAAAAGGAAGTCACTGGTACTATATGGGTTAATAATAATGCTAGTACACACTCATACACATTCACAGAAATCATACATACCTTATACATTATATACGCGTAAGTTAACTTGTATTTCGCAAACACACATTCTTATACAATCACTATGTATAGCTAGCAAAACGACACATTTTGAAAGCTAACTGCAAAACAAAAGGTTGGCGAGGAAAATATGATTAGTTTCAAACAGTGTGTCACGTTATATACTGTATATCGGTTTTCAGGAAGGCTATCATAAAGTCCCTCACATATGACTCATTAAAAACTAAAACCCCACAGCATTCACGATTTGGTATTGGATTGGATAGAAGAATGGCTATAATGACAAATGTAGTGAGTGGTGATAAAGGCTATGAATTAATTTAAATACATGTCACAAGTGACATCCCACAGGAATCATTGTTAGGATCATACTCTGCTCTGAATGATGTACTAATTATATTGATTATGGAATAATTTGCAAAATCTCATAGTGCTGCCGACACCATTTTTGTCAAGTCTATTTTTCATTTAATATACACCAGATTCATTACTTGTAAAATATACTGATCCCAGATTTGGCACAAACTTATGCATTTCAACATTTACACTGGTAATATGAATGAACATTCAAGCTAATCAATGAATAACATTTAATCTTAGGTCGTCAACCAAGAGATGTTCTGTAAGGAGTAATTATGGTCCAGCGGAGAGTAACTATTATCATTTCTAGACCGCGAGAGAAGCCCTATGAAAAGCAAAGTTGAAAAAGTTCATGACGATTATCAAACGCCATTCTACAGTTACCCTCCAAATATCAATGACGCATATATCAAAACAAACAATGCATATAGCAGTCGATCATAAATGTCTGCTGCATACACTATAGTATAACTATTATGTTTACCTTTCTCCATACCCACAGTCAGTGACTCCCACTCACTCTCAAGTCATACAAGCTCTCTCAAACACATATGCACACACATACCACTCACAATCTCACACATACACATACTATCTCATAATCGCACAAACACACATCTCTCTCTCTCTCTCTCTCTCTCTCTCTCTCTCTCTCTCTCTCTCTCTCTCTCCTCTCTCCACTTACTCAATAATTACCAGAACGTTACAAAACAGTTAATCCTGACGTAACTCGGGCCTACCACTTTTTTCCCCTTCCCGCCGACCTGTTACGTTTATAGTTCCTCACCTCCCGTGCCCCGTCACCCAACCATCACGTCTATACACCCCACTAGTGCCCCTTACACCCCACTACCCCGACACCAGCCAGCCAGGACTTGTTATAATGGGCACTGAGGACAGTGATATCTACGATGATAGTGACAACAATGTGATGATGGTGATGGTGGTGGTAATGTCATGATATTACCTATGCTACATCTCATTTTAGACAATTTCGTGGTGTAAGAGCCACCACAGTCGGTAGCGGAAATCCGTCATGTTCACTTTGTTCATTTTGGCTCTGCGATCAACTTTGGTCTTACCCCCATATTATATAAAAATTGAGGCGGGTGCAAGCAACCCAATATCAAAAAGTAACTGAGTGTTAATTTGTGATTAAGGAATAAATCCCATCTAATTTCAGAAAGATCACTATTTGTGTCTTCTTATTTAATTACGGAGGTTTAGGGCTTCATGTAAGTGAAGTTTTCTAATATGGCAGTTAGTGTTCAATGTTGTGGAGGAGGAGTGCGTCTAAAGCCGTTGTCACACGAGCGATTTTTCCGTCAATTTTCCATGAGCAAGTTTTCTCTCGTTATATTTAGGGACTTTTTTGCACTGGTATCGGTACCTAGACTTTAGGTAGAGTATGTTAGGTGGTTGAATTCTGATAAAGTGTAATATTTGAAGCTTCCAGACCATAATTGCCCGTAAAAATTGCTCGAAAAACGGCTCGTGTGACTCCGGATTTAGGTTCTGGAGACGACAAAACTCGAAGGGGGGTCTTGAAGGTAATTATGTTTTAAGCTTGACGGAGGTCTAGGGAGGAAACTAGAAACAATAATATATATACATAAATAAATATATAGATAAAAATCGCGCCTTAATGAAAGTGAATATGCAATTGGGTACGGTGGACTATAGAATGCTCAGGGCACTCTGATATTATTTGATTAGAAGTGCATTTACCCAAATCAATAGTTAATATTATTCGTTTTTACAATGCTAGGTTACAAATTCATGATTGAACTTCTACGGTCAATTGCGCATATAAGGCTACGAGGAAGTTTTCTCGGCTAACAATAGAAGATTTCATTCAGCTTAGGAATTATACTTTGTAGTGCAGAGGCTTTATTAATCACAAGTGTCTGTTCCAATATGTTTCTATATTGGAGTAACACTAAATGATTTATGCTACCTTGCAATGGTTTACAGTAGTCAAGGTGTTATTGCTTCTGTATAGAGGGCTAGTTATAGATAACATATAACATTTTATATTGTATATGAACACAATTAAACCAGGTAATATCTTGTTTTGGGCAGTTGAAAAACGATTGGAAATATTTGTATAATGCCCTAGATGCAGTAAAAATATGTTGATAGAATGAATATTAAATGCTGCAATAAACATAAACATGTATTTTATGTGATCCCAAAATAGTTGTATATAATTATTGTACTGGAAAATAACCTTTTGAAATAATTGATCCAGTGTCTGCAAACATTACTATACTATCTCACGTAATCCAAATTAAAATCAGATATAAATAATGAGTTACAGCCCCCGGTACACCCACTTACAACCTCTCGGAGCAGGCTCATGTATTGGTGTGTGTGTCATCTCAGAAGGCCATCAGTTATATCAATAGAAATATATCACATCACTATAATCACAAATTAACCCCATCTAAACCTTGGGTGGTCTATTAGGATCCCTCTGTTTGACCCCATCAGTTTGGCAATACTAACTTGTTTTGTCCCGTTATTTTAGTGCGTCTAGTATATCGAAATAATGTAGAAGCTGGCACAGCTTTCTACCGAACATGAAGGTAGGCTTGAGAGGCGATATTTATTTGTATTTGTTTCTACTTTATTCTATGCTAAAGTTATACTTATTTGAAAGTGAGCCCTGGCTTTCAAAAAGCTCAGCAAGCAAATGCTATGAAAAGGTACTCATCAATAAATATATTTATTTATATATATATATTGATATTTGGCTAAATAAAATTCAATCAGTCAACCAATCAATCAATTGTTCAAAAAATGGCAAACATAATCAAAACCAGATATGATATTATACACCACCACCACCACAATAATCACCTTAGATGAGCTAGCATTAACTCAACACCCAATGATAAATGCCACATAGTGTACCCTATATCAGACAACATTAATTTCGAGTATTACTTCCTTACCAATAAAATGTATTATGGTCGCACAGATAATCATTATTACTATGGCTATTTACCTATTCACCAATTGTATACCATGTAATGTTCATATTATTTTGGTTGACGTAAATTATTTGACATATTTTAAGAAGGATATACAGTATAGGAGTCAGAGATGTAAACCCCTCACAAATAACCTTTCGACTCCCCAAAACTCCTTAGAACTATAATATATACTGCTTAAGGGGAGATATCCACTTGAGGGACTTTTTTCTAGACCCCTTTCTCTCTCATGTCTAGCCCCATTGCTTTTGAGATTTTAAGATGTTTGCCACATTAGTTTGGCGAGTTTAAGAAGTTTCACCCCATTTATGTCACTTTTAAGACCTTTCGTCCCATTTAGGTGTCGATTTTTTCCTGGCGAGCGATACCGAGCCTGTAATTTAAGAGGACCCGGCCTTCGGCCGGGAAATTTTTCTACCGAAAAATGTACACATTTATCTTGAAAAGGGGTCAAGGGGGTGTAATTTCAAGCTTGATGGAAGTCTAGGAAACACACTAAAAACCTCCCCTTAATAAAAACGAAATGTGATATAGCGTATATTCTCCTCAGAGGATTAAGAGGATATATCACTTGAACAACTCTAACATTTATGATTGTCACTTTAACAACTATACATGTTGTGATTAATTGTCACCATCAATCATTATAATTAGATTTAATACAGTAAAGCATTATTGTCCACATAACTCATACCCATTCCTTACACGAAAGTCCTGACGGCAACCAAGACAAAGCACAGGTCAACCCCAAATCTGCATAAACATAATCATAATTTTCAAGATAACATCGGGGAAATATTAGGGACATAATAAACGCCCAAGAGGTAAATTAGTAGCCTCACCACTAGCGCGTATTTAGACCTTCCCCTGGCCCCCGCTTTGTCTGGGGTAAGGAGTGATAGAAGTTATTGGCAGGCCCTGGGACTTTAAGGGAGCCCATCTCGCTTTTTTCTCTTTAACTCCCTCTCTCTTTGGCTTGTATCCATTCGGCCCCATTCAGCCAACTGTTTTAAGACGTTTATCCCCATCCAGGTGTCGATTTCTTCCTGGCGAGCGATAGCGAGCCAGCATTGTATGGAGAGATCCGGCTTCGCCTGAGAAATTTTCTATCGAAAAATTTACAAATTTAGCTTGCTGTCAAAACAAAAATATATATATGCTGGCTCGCTACCGCTCGCCAGGAAAATATTGACACCTGGATGGGGATAAACGTCTTAAAACACTAGGCTGAATGGGGCCGAATGGATACAAGCCAAAGAGAGAGGGAGAGAAAGAGAAAAAAAGCGAGGTGGGCTCCCTTAATGTACTCTAAGGGGGAACCGGTTTGTCATTACGGATATCGACCTCACTTATAGTATACGTAGCTTATTATCGTGAACAATACACAAAATAGTAATAATAAAATAAACTATATTTTAATCATACTAGTACTACTACTACTACTACTAATAATAATAATAATAATAATAATAATAATGTGTATCTATGTATTTACTCAGGCACATACCCCATTACTGGGGGTGGCTGACACGAGACAGAGCCCAAACAGAAACTACATTTAAAGTTCATATTCTCAGGGTCCGGGACCACTTTCACGTTCCCTCGTCCCTTTCTCTGTCTCATCGAGTAGGATAATTATACAATGGGAGGAGGATTCCTAGCCCCCTGCCCCCCCCCCCCCAAAACAAAAAATAAATAATAATAAATAATAATAATAATAATACAAATATTATTTCTTGGAACTCGCTACATTGCATTAAATGCACTGGCTTACAGACTGAAACGCATACTAGTGCGTATAACTATGTAAAACTTCACGAATAAGAACAGTAAGCTACACTTTTAGAGCGAAACCGAACCTTTCAGATAAAGCCCTCTACTAACAATGAAGTTCATCAAATGAAAATATCCCTTTGAACTTAAAACAGCTGCCTAAGATTTTTGAAGACCAAATCTTCTGTTAGTATAAGCTTAATCAAATGGATATATATATATGAGCATAAAGGATCACAAGCTATTGCAGGAACAATAATTCAGGGTTAATATGACTGAATGTAAGCATAATGGTCATACTATTAACTTGTCCAGACTAAAATATCAATGCGAAAAGAAGAACGCTTTTCAAGACAGAAACATAAATCTGAGGAAATATGGCCTAATGTACAAGAGGTTTAATGTGTAAGTAGGGCAGTCACGAAGACCCACTCCTCCACCCAGTTCCCAGTCACTGATGTGGAGATACAGGCTAACAGACTTCTGGAGTCGGGGGCCAGGTGTAAACCATGCATATATATAACCATTCACCGTTATCTTGGTTCGTCTTGTAACTTACCCAATACCTATATCAAATGATATATATATATATATATAGAGAGAGAGAGAGAGAGAGATACTGTATATACAGTATATATATACTGTATATATATATATATATATATATATATATAATAATAATAAGTCACAGATAAACCATTTATTATAATATACAGTACATCACGAAAATGTCAACGAAATACTCTATACATAGCAGTGCAAACCCGTCTACAGAATCTTAGCGGGTATTTGTTAAAGGTCATTATACTCAGTCCCTCAATCGTCTCTAATAATGTACACAACATAATAATACGTAAATAATACTAATTAAAAATTACGTATTAATGTGGGACTGAATTTTAGCCGTTTGTCTATTGAATTCACAGTGGCTTTATGTAGGTGCCTTACTTCAGTAAAATTATAATGCCTCCTCTCATGAGAGTTAGATTTTAATTATTTGATAGAAAAATATG
Organism: Paralithodes platypus; assembly: GCA_032716605.1. Taxonomy (NCBI): domain Eukaryota; kingdom Metazoa; phylum Arthropoda; class Malacostraca; order Decapoda; family Lithodidae; genus Paralithodes; species Paralithodes platypus. Next base: position 12,698,539 of record CM064516.1, read on the forward strand.
CAAACAAATCTAAGATAAATTAATTCTAAGCTCACACACCAAATAGAATAATTACCTTTTTCCCTACCATATTCCTTCCCTAATATCTTAAAAATATATACAAGCAGTAAACAAATTATACATATTATTATACATATTAGTGTAAGAGATAATATGGAAATATTATCAGCGACTTGATGGAAATGGTCGAGGAACACTATAATTATATGACAAAAATTAAACTATAATCGCTGATGAAGTATATTTACTTGTTTCTTGGCTAAAATCTTGACGAGTATTTTATGAAAGACATGGTATTTTGTTGTAAATTGAACCTATTCTCGAGTACCTAGTAAATCATATTTATTATCCTGGTTAATTTTAGACAAATTCATTCTAGTGAGTGAAATGTTTGTAGTTATATTACTTCTCTGTGTAATACATTATTATGCTCAGAAATAAATTTCAAACAATGTACTATACAACATTATGAAAACTAATCCAGATAATTTAAAATATTACCAGCTCATAAATATATCTTAACTAAAAGGCCAATTTCAAAAACAATGAAAAACTATTTTTAGTGAGACCCGAATATTACTTAGCCATATTGTAAATATTTAATAATGAATAGATAATATCAATTTGGAGCTTACCACTTTGCCAAAACGTATTAAGAAGATGAATCTTTACGAGGTTTTAATATTGTCTATGTATGTTTAAAATTACTAAGCACTAAATATACAGGTCATGTTGTTGACTGAGCATACAGGCAGCAGGGTACTTCGTCAGCAGGAAGGCCAATCTTTCCTCACAAACTGGTCATGCATTCAAAGGTCATGATATATGTACACAACAAATTCGTCTTACATCAAACAACAACTTTTACCTCCTAACCTGTTCTGTTTTAATGTTTGCTACAATCAGCCTATGAGAACACATTATAGGGTTCCAAAGGTGTTTCAAGTACTTTAATTGTCCCAATATATCTAAGAAAGCCTTCATGAAAATATTGACTGTTATATACATCGAATAAGTTTATATACATATATATTGTACATACATGTAGTTTATTAATATAAATTATTTACTCTTTGACAGCTTTGATTTAATCCCATAAATGTAGTCCTCAAATGGTAAGTATCCAAGGCAAGACACTACCTCGAAGTTAACCAGACGAGGTACACATGTTAGCAAAGGATTTGCTCAAAATCTACAAGAAAAATCAATAAATCAATAAATAATTTTAAAAGGTTTAGAAACATGCAAGGACGACCGACATGCATTGACGTTCGAGCCCTGGTGACCCAGGGATGGATGTAAAAACATAGGAGGGTACCGGTAACACTCAACTGCAACGCAGCAGTTATGTGGGGGTCCTTGGCTTCACCACCACACTACCACTACCACTACCAAGGACCATATGAGATTGATGGGAGAAGTGCACTGCTTCTAACTACAGGGCCGTAAATCCTTATTGACGCCCCAGTCTATATTGTCAACCAACTTGATATGATGCTGGAAAACGTAACTGATCCCTGACCCGATACATTTTCCAGCAAAGATGCATGCTCCAACCAAATCATTGCTCTTAGAATGTGGATGATGGGCGTCCCTACCTACTATATTCAAATACTAATTAACTGTATGTGCCAATTTAAAGCTTTTAACTTGCATCCATAATTCAATTCCAATAGATACAATAGCATAACGAAATACATCATAACCCCATGATTTTATCCCCTAGATTAACGACAGCCCAATCTAACCGCAGCCCCCTCAGACGTTGGAATATCTGGTAAGACTGATCGTAAGAGAGGTCGTAATTGCCGCCACAACGTTACGTCCCCCGTGCTGTGTAATTATCCTCCCAGGGGCTCACGATCACGTCCGCCCCAGTTATGAGGACGTGGGTACTGCAGGAGGGTGTCTAGACGAGGGGCCGAGCAGTTGCGGACGAGGTGTTAAATTCCCCCCTGTGCCGACTAAGTGAATTTGCGGATTATAGATTATTAGGATGCATTTTGAATATATATTGCATGCATATGAAAACACGCATTGCTACGGTGTACAGCTTGAAATATATCACCAACCAAAGGAGCTACAGCATCAAAGTCGTCAGAGGGTAGTTAATGATGGTACCAATTAAATACTTGAAGTGATATAATTAACTATAAAACAACATGGACCTTCATTTCTGAAAGCCCATTAATATAACCAAGAAGCAACCTTTGCCCTCTAGAATTAATGACTTACCGGTAATGAAATAGATAACTATACTAATTTATATGAATCCCAACATTAACAATGAAATAGGGCTTTTTAGTAGATAATATTGAACTATTTATCTTGAGACACTTATCGATAATATAGCTCGTGTTTTTTTCGTTTTTTAAGGATCATTTCATTTATGAGATATGGATGCCGAATGGCGAGTTAAAGTACGATGTCAGTAGGCCCATTTAAATGACGGTCAAAGGTTTCAGTAGCATATTATACCTACTGTAAGTAATAACTGGAAGAGATAGATATACAGTCGTTAGTGGGTAGGTGAATGATATTGGTGGTAGCTGATGTGTACGTAGGAATATCTAGGGATATACGCGCAGTGATGGTAAGTGGTAGGAGCGAAGGTGGATTACAGTGGTTGCGTGAATGGTGCAGTGGGAAGATTAATGAGGGTATTGCTAGGTAAATTAGTGTGTGTGAGTGCTCGCGTGCGCAAAACACAGCAATTAACCCATACAGTACCGGGGACGTCCTTTTTACTATATTCTTGCAACTACTAGACGAATTATATTCAGCTTAGGAAGGACCTCTGGCAATAATACGGCTTCAAACTATCTCAACCAACCTTTTTAACTACCTCAGATCCTTCCTAAGCTGCATAATATCGTCTAAATAAAGCTAGAATACAATATAACACACGTCGCTAGTACTCAAAGGGTTAACGAACGAAAAGAATAAATGGATATCGGAATAGGACTCTGGAACTCTTTCCCTCAGTTTATCTTTCCCTCACCCTATGACTTAATCTGGTTTAAGCTCCGTGTGTCCAGACATTTTGACCCTAACGAACCTTCAATGTGGCTCCCTAACATTCTTTTTATTATTGGGGTTGGGGGGACACTTGATACAGGCAGCCTAGCCTTTTGTCTCCTTCATACACATGGACAAAACATAGTAGAGAGGTAAAAGGCAGCTCGAAACCAACACAAAGCAGGGCGAATGAGAGGGCGAAAGTCTGGTGCAAAGAATACCAAAGTCAAGCAAAATATCACCACCTTCTCGATAATGGAAAATAAGTGTAACATGATATAGCCATGGCCAAACACAAAAAAGTTAAAAAAGTCATATATTTGAAAGTGACACACAGTGAATAAGAATTGTCACTATTCCAAAACATATTGAAATAGATGAAACAAGAATAACATTGATGAATACAAAGAAAACGTAACCCATTCAACACGATGACTTATCTTTATCTTATTCTATTTACCGATAGACGATTTTGTTTAGCGTGTAATATTTTTAATCTAGGACTCAGAGGGGTCAAAATTATAACAATAAGCCCTCTGAATATCCCAGGTCCTTCCTAAACTGCATAACACCCTCTAACGTTAGCCAGATTAAAAGGTAAAAAAGGCGCCACAGTGCTGAAGGGGTGAAAAATAACAAGCACCATCCTCCTAAAAAAACTGAAAATATATGAAGCCAGAAATACCCCACCCAAAAACACAAGGTGAAAATATCGTCACGTATTTGAAAGTGAAGAGTAACGAAATAACAAACCAGCCAAAATATATAAAGTATCCCCTCAAAAGGTAGAACACGAACAAAGAACCACACATCTGAAAAATACAGATATATAAAGGTCAAAGAAAAAGCTTTACCTTTTTTATATAATAACATGATAAATGAAGCAAGGAAAGCGTAGCTCCCCCCCAAAAAAGTCAACGAGTAACGAAATAACAAACCAGCCAATATAAATGAATGTCCCCTCCAAAAGTAGAAAACGAACAAAGAATCACCAATCTGAAAAATGAAAAAAAAGAAAATTGTAAAATAAAAAGGGTTGCCTTCTTTATATAAAAACCATGATATATTAAGGGGAGATTTATTTTTATTTATATACTTATTGATTAATATATTTACTTATTTATTTATTTATTTATTTATTTATTTATTTATTTTCTACGCTTCCTTCCTAGACATCCATCAAATATAAATAATACCCCCAAGACCCCACTTCAGAATAAATTTGCCCCCGTTATCCTTCTAAATTGTTTTCACTATAGCTCGCCATGCAAAAATAGACACCTAAATGGCACGAGGTATTAAATTTGACAAAGAAATGGCGCAAAATATAATCGCCAAACTAACGGGGTAAAAAAATTCATAAACTAATGGGGATAACCATGAGGGAGGGTGGGGGCCCAGAATAACACAAGGAAAATATATAAAGCGTCCCTTTTTTCCGTTGACCCCTCAACTTTCCCTTCATAATTGCTGAGGGGCACAGGGCCTTGGGTGGGGCTTTGGTTTCCCGGGCGTTTCCGCACCCTCCTCAGCTCCCTGCCTTGGAGTGGCTTCGGTCACCCGGGCTTTGTTAGTGGTAAGCAGGGAGGGTTTTGTGGGGGCGCTTGTTTGTGGCCTTGGCCTTGCTCGGGATCTTGGGGCTGTTCGGCCAGACATCCTGGGGAACAACAACAACAACAACAACAACACAAGGAACACGCAATCCCCAAACACAAGAGGCCGGTCAAGTGGCATGAGTAAATTTATCAGCTACATGACTGTATCGGAGTAAATTTATCAGCTACATGTATCGGAGTCCTGAATCTGCCACAAGTTATTATATTATATTATATGTATTTATTGATGTAGTTATTGATTTATATAAGCATGTATTGATTTAGTTATTGATTAATTATGTTATTTAAATGTGTTTATTATAGTGGACCATTAGGGGCTCTTTAAGATACTAAATCCAGTCATAGGGAAAGTAAATAGGCCTATTGTCAGATAGTAGACTCGATTAAGGGAGCCCACCTCGCTTCTTTTTTCTCTTTCCCTCTCTCTTTGGCTTGTATCCATGCGGCCCCATTCAGCCTACTGTTTAAGACGTTTACCCCCGTCCAGGTGTCAATATTTTCCTGGCGAGCGGTAGCGAGCCAGCATATATATATATATTAGCAAACTAAATTTGTACATTTTTCGATAGAAAACTTTCTCCGGCGAAGCCGGGGCTCGCTATCATTCGCCAGGAAGAAATCGACACCTGGATGGGGATAAACGTCTTAAAACAGTTGGCTTGAAAATTTGTACCAGAAAGATCGAATTAAGGACAGAAGGTCAGGTTATACGACAGAGAAATGGAAGAAAAATAGCCACATTATCGAAAGGTTAAAACTAGACAAAATATGAAACCCACTCCTAAAACCGCAAGAAAAGATATGGCCATCTTGAAAGAAAGTAAAGTACGGTAGGTGTAATAAGAAACATAATACCCATAGTCAAAAGATGGGTGTAAAACATAAGTTACCCCCTCGAAATGTTGATAAATACTGAAACAAGAAATTCAGTAACAAATAAAATAAAGTAAATCAATTAATAAATAATACTATTGATTAAAGGTAAATATGAGTATGCAATTTGCTTCTTAAATGAAACCAGAAACAAAAAGTTGAACATTAATAAAGCAAAAAATAGTGAAATACAAATATAGCAACACAATAATAAGTAAAATATAAATAAAAGAGAAAACAAGACGTAATCATGCATTTTGCTTTTTAAATGAAGCAAGAAACACTCAGCTGAAAAGGTCCCTCTCTTGATATAAAGCCAAAATATATGAAACAAAGAAATCCAGGACTCAAAACACCACCCATTACAACGCTAACAAGGCCGAACTAGGAAGAGAAGGTCAGGTTATGTAAACAAGTCAAAGAAAAATCGCCACATTCTTGAAAAGTTTGATAACAAAACAATAGATAGAATAAAATCCCCACTACTAAATATTCAAGAAAAGAATCTTCAATTATTTCATTTGTTCAAACAACAACGAAGGGCAGTGCGCTCCTCGGTGCCACTAGCTGAGTGGCGAACTCCACATAGGTGAACATACAGGTAGGTGTAAGAGGTAGGTATAAAAGCAAAATAAAGATATAAATATATATAAACAAATCATATATATCATATATATAAATAAACGGTAAACGAAATCAAGAAAACAGAACCCATACTCACGAGAAAAATAAAAATAAAAGTCACCTGCTCGAAATCTTGAAAATAAATGAAGCAAGAAATACAGGATCTACCGAACCAGACCCAACACAGCACCACCAGAAAGGCCGAGGCAGGGAGCGAAGGTCAGGTTATACGCCAGGGAAGTGAAAGTTAAGGGGAGGCAGACCGTTTTTCTCGACCCCCTTCTCCCTCATGTTTAGCCCCACTAGTTTTGAGATTATAAGACGTTCGGCCCATTAGTTTGGCAATTTTAACACCTTTCACCCTATTTCGTTGTCAATTTTAAGACCTCTCAAGCCATTTAGGTGTCGATTTTTCCTGGCGAGCGATAGCGAGCCTGCAATTTTAAGAGGAACATTCGGCCGGAACATTTTTCTACCGAAAAATGTACACATTTATCTTGAAGGGGGGTCTAGGGGGTGTTTTTCTAAGCTTGATGGAGGTCTAGGGAGGAAACTAAAAATAATATATGAATACATTAATTAATAGACCAAACAAACGGCCAGTCTCCCCTCAACTCCCGTGTACCGTAGTAGTATTTAAAGCATTAACATATGCAAATATATTTAAAGTTCCGGGCGGCTTAATCGTATGTTCCATCATGATGAACGCAGCAGGACCTACCACTACAACACAGAAACACCATTATGCTACACAAAAACTATATTGCGATGGTAGATATACTAAGAGTTTTTCATTCAGTAGCCTAGGTCATACAATTCGAATGTATATATAATTATACAATGTATATAATATATATATACATATGTGTGTGTGTGTGTGTATGTGTATACAGTATGTATTGGATTTTGTAAACTATCTAACTGTATTGTAAGATCATTTGGAGAAGTTAGACCCTATGATTGAATATAGCTTGAAGTAAGCAACATAATTTTGTTATCCTTGTGTTATATGTCAGGAAAAAAATAAAAAATAAATAAAATAAAATACCCCTCCCAAACACACACACACTGACACTAATACACACACAAAACACACCAGACACACACTCAAACACGCATACTTAAACACACGCAAACACAAACACTGACACACACATAGAACACACACACACACACACAGAGGCCACTGAAGGTCGCTACTGGGGTTGTTATGTGTGAAAATACCATGAAATTGCTTTAATGAGCTTGCAACTGAAGGATTTTTAGTACGCAGTTAGAGGAACCACTGTTGGGTTTTCCTCTCACTCTCTCTCTCTCTCTCTCTCTCTCTCTCTCTCTCATTACCCCGTGCTACCGCCAGACGCTGCAGACGCTCTGTCAACGCTCTCACGATATCGATCATAATTTGAGTATTAACTACTCATCCTCTTCATTCTTGTGCATGAAAGGTGGTTAAGAGCACGTTTAACCATCCTGTAGCTTAGTAAGTAACACTGCACGATATTTCGCTGTGTATTGACTGAAAAACTTTGTGTTTATCACAAGACTCCTGCTCGGACAGGGCGCCACTAGCGCCATCTATTGTTTTGTTTTGCTTTGTAAACAAACGCTCTCTTATTACTATTTATATAAAATCGTAGCCCCTAATTTTACCCATTACCTACTGTAGTAAGTATCAATTTAACTGCCTTGTATGTAAGTAAAGCTTTGCATATTAATTTGCTAATAAACAATATTGTTTACTAACTAACCGCCTACAGGGACTAACGCCGACACCATTTTGTAAACAAACCTTTTTTTGGGGATTATACATATTAAATTCCTGCAAATTTTGTACCAAATTTAAGTGCATTCATTTATCTTTTCCCCCTAGATATATTCTTGACTTTTTCTCCTCAGACTGATTTTACTTTAAGCTAAGGGTGGTATTTGTACAAACTAACCTAGCCTAACCCAACCTGCCAAGCTTTTAACCTAACCCAAACCTAGCCTAGCCTATAGCAAGCCAATCTGTTTTATTATTAACTCTTGTAGATATTGTATTTGGTATCCTACTGTAGCTATATATATCTGTAATTTTAGTTGTTGCTTGCACGATCTTGTAATAACCTTTGACTGATACACTTTTTTATCTAAAAAGAGTAGGCTACTGCTTTACTAGGCTTCAGTGACACCAGGGTCATCTGTTGACACAGTATATTAACCCCTTGTGTGCAGTCACACTTTATTTTTATATAATCTCTATTTGGTGAATTGTATATTTAGTTACATATTCTGTTATACATATATTTGTTTAAGGTTAGGTTATCACACCTGGTAGCCTATTTCTGCGAATTTCAATTTTATTATATTCGGTTAGGCTATTCAACGCTGGTAGCCTATTATTGCGTATTTCAATTTAAAAAAAAAACTTTTGGTTAGGCTATCGCCCCTGGAAGCCTAATTCTGCGTATCTCAACATTTTTGTTTTCGGTTAGGCTATCACCCCTGATATCCTATTTCTGCGTATTTCAGCATATTTGTTTTCGGTTGAAGTGATTGAAGTGTTTTTAAAGTGAGTGAAGTGTTGTAAAGTGAGTGAATTGTTTTTTAAGTGAGTGAAGTGATCTGAAGAAAGTGACTGTCACCATGCCTCGCGCTTGTGCGAACTGCGCCGGTAGGTTTGGTGAGTCCATGTTTGCTACTATCGATCTTCAAGTCTGCCGGCTCTGCCAGCAACGAGAGAATTTTACAGTGAAATTAGATGAAGCCTACAACAAGATCAACGTCCTCACCATGAGGCTGGAATCACTCCAAGAGTTTGTAACACTCAACGTTGGAGTGCCACAAACTTCAATTGTCACCGCAACTCCAGCAGCCACCAACGCCCCAACGTCAACTGCCAACAATTCAACGCCTACAGTAGCCATTTCAGCTGATGTTTCCGATACTCAAGATACAAATAGCGACTCTCTTCCCCCTCAAGACAACTTCCGTGTCGTGAGGAACAACGTTTGCCCCAAGACCAGGAAACACATACCGATTACCGAGTGTCAAACCGTTTCCAGATACTCGCAGACTCAGATGACGAAGAGGAAATAGAAGAAGTCCGGCTCGTGGGAGACTCGATGATACGTGGTCAGCTCACAGAGTTTTGCGCCAGGGCACCTAAGACCAGGAAGCGTTTTTGTATCCCTGGTGGTGGTGTGGATGACGTAGTTGCAGCAGTTGACGAAGTATCAAAGCTGGCCCCTGCAAATACAATGTACGTCATCCACGTTGGATCCAACGATATACAGCGAACCCGGTCGGAAGATTTGCTTTTAAAGTACCAGCAGCTGATCAAGTCGTTTAAGGAGAAGTCATCAAGGATCATCGTCTCAGGAATCGTCCCCCGGCTCGGTGTAGAGAGCCGATTTTACAACATAGCCACCAACACAAATCGTTGTCTAGCAAACCTCTGCAGGAAGGAGAACGTGGGATTCGTCGACACCTGGGACAATTTCTACTACGATGACTATTTGTTTTCGGATGATGGAGTTCATCTGAACCAGGTGGGAGCAGCGCGTTTTGGGCGTCTTCTCAACGATGCGGTGAAGGATTTTCGGAGAAGAAATCGACTCAGCACAGGACAACCAGGAAGGAGGACCGAAGACAGCGAGGACGGCAATCTACAAAGGAATTAAATACTAATCCGTCAAGAACCGCGAATTTGGATAAAGCTCCACCAACACGACCCAAATTCAAAACCGTCAGGGATAACGACCGAGGACAGCCATGAATGTAAATGTAGATCCGACCAGAACCAAAAATTCGATGAAAGAACGATCTGCGAGTTCTAAAACCGCAACTTTAAAGGTTTTCTATGCAAACGCTCGTAGCATACGCAATAAATTTTCAGATTTAGAGGAACTAGTGTTTACAGAAAATTATGATGTGATTGGCATAACAGAATCTTGGCTCAATACACAAGATAGAGACTTTTTAGCAGAGTATTCACTTCCCGGTTATGTAATGTTTGAGAACAGCCGAATAAATAAAAATGGAGGTGGCGTTTTATTTTATATCAAAGAAAGTCTTAACCCGACCCTCGTGTCAAAACCTCAAATTGTGAACGTCGACACATCTTTTGTGCTAATAAAGAATAATAAAGGTACAAAAATAATACTTGCGTTAATATACAGACCTCCAGCTCAATCAGTGCAAACTGACCGAGAAATTTACGAACAAATTGCAGATGTAAGTAACTCACAAGATACCGTAATTTTTGGCGACTTTAATTTACCTGTGACCAAGTGGGGCGATACTCTTACTTCACACTCCGGACATGACTTGTATACGAACTTGCAAGAGAGTTCGCTTTATCAATTTGTTCGAATGCCGACCCGTGGTAATAACGTTCTTGACATTGTACTTGCAACAAAAGAAGAATTGATAGAGAATTTGAATGTTGGTGATGAATTCAGTAACAGCGACCATCGTACGATAACTTTCACTTTAAAGTTTACTAGTAACGAACCAAATAGTAGCATCGAAAAAGTCCCTAATTTCAAGAAAGCAAACTTCCATAAACTTAGAGCTATGTTTAAAGAAACTGACTGGAGCTTTTTAATTAACAATAACGACATAAATACATCTTGGAAGTTATTCGAAACCACTTACCTAAAAGCAGTGCAAGACTGCATACCATCGAAAATACGGCGTCCAGGCCATAATAATAAGCCCAAATGGTGGAATAAAGATATTTCAAACTGCCTGCTTGCTAAAAAATGTGCTAATGATAGATTAAAATCCTCACAAAATGACGAAGAACGGGTGAAATTTGTAGAGCTACGACGCAAAGCCAAAAAGTTAATTAAGCAAAGTAAAAAGACCTTAGAGTTACATATTGCGAATCAAAGTAAAACAAACCCGAAAGAATTCTATAGTTATATCAGAAAGAAAAAAGTAGTTACTTCAACTGTTGGACCGTTAGTCGA
>CM064516.1:12714627-12754627 GCA_032716605.1 Paralithodes platypus
ACAAGCACACACACACACACACACACACACACACAAGCACAAGCACACACACACACACACACAACATACACACAAGCACAAGCACAAGCACACACACACACACGACACAGCCCGTAGCCTGGTAGGTAGAGCTCTCGTCTCACACACGAGGGGTCGGGGGTTCAATCCCGGCCGGGCGGAGACAAATTGGGCTTGTCTCCTTTCATGTGTTAGCCTCAGTTCACCTAGCTGTAAATAGGTACCTGGAATAGATGGACGACGTTGTGACGTCCCATCTGGGGTTGGCAAAAATGGTTCAAGGCGAGATGGGTATCATATGGTTCACCTAAGCTGATGGCTACCTAAGCCTTCGGGCGAGACGGTACCGTCTATAGTGAGAATGGTACCATACAGATCCACCCTAAGCCTTCGTTTCCGATGTCGCCAATTGGCTAAAAATACAGACTACACACACATCCACAGCCATTCCAACGATACATATAACACCTACACATATAGGAGGCGGGAAATAACGAGCATGCTCACTCCCGCAATACAACTAGAGTAAGTACAACTAGAGTAAGTACACACACACACATACAGGTACTACCATTTATCACTATCATACGTTTACTAGCTAATGACTTGTGGAAGAGATAATCGATCAACTTAATATACGAATCCATTAGTAGTCCAGTGGCATCGATATGTACTACCAGATAAAAGTCAGTGTACAACATTAAAGAGATACAAGAACATTATGTAATTATCCTACATATTATGACCTATTATTGTTGATAAACAAATATGTGCTGAACATATAATAATCAAACACAAAAGCTATTGTAAATATTTCAAAGCTAATAAATAAAATATATACACTATATGATTGTGGCACGAATACATAATGAAGTATATGACAGAAAAAACAAGAAAGTACATATTTAAGGGGAGGCAGACCGTTTTTATGGACCCCCTTCTCCCTAATGTTTAGCCCCACTAGTTTTGAGATTATAAGACGTTCGGCCCATTAGTTTGGCGACTTTAACACCTTTCGCCTCATTTCGTTGTCAATTTTAAGACCTTTCATGCCATTTAGGTGTCGATTTTTTCCTGGCGAGCGATAGCGAGCCTGCAATTTTAAGAGGAACCGGCCTTCGGCCGGGAAATTTTTCTACCGAAAAATGTACAAATTTATCTTGAAGGGGGGTCTAGGGGGTGTTTTTCTAAGCTTGATGGAGGTCTAGGGAGGAAACTAAAAAAATATATGAATACATGAATTAATAGATCAAACAAACGGCCAGTCTCCCCTTAACAGACAAATCAACATAATACAACTGAACTTACCCATGTGGCACTGCTGCGCTTGGCGGCACTCGCATCATTAATCGTCTTGGAGGGTCAACACGGCACTCATTAGGTCTGAAGGAGAAGGAAGAACACTACATTAATATATATTCTTTTAATAATTGTTCCTTGAGCTAAGCATATAGAGGCAGATAGACCAACAGACAGAGATAGGTAAGTAGGTAGGAAGGTGGATTTTTAAGAACATAATTACAAAAGTACTTGTGTCAGTCAGATAGTCAATCAATAGCCAATCCAAGAGCCCTAAAAGCAGTAAGATTTTTAAAAATACCTAAAACATCCAATCTTCCTTTCATGAAAACATTCACTCTGTTAATTTTCTTGTTTCACATTTATACCTCTTATATTTCATACTACCATACGTAATTGCTTAAAGTTCTGGATCTGCAGGTGATGTCCGCAGCTGCAAGGTGTATAGGGTACAGTAATAAAAGTCCCCCCCCCCCCAGTCCCAAGCAATGTGGCCAAAATGGCAAGATAGAACAACCTCCCACATACAAAAATATGGAGGAATACTGGCTCTCCCAGCCTGCAGAGGCTTGGATATAAGCTGAGAAGTGTTGCCAACTCTAGAGCACTGATCAATTTGTAGAAAATACAATTGCATATTGGGATTCCCAGTTTTATCATGCAGGAACTCTTGTTGTTAACCCATTCAGTCCCAGAGACGGCAGGGAGCCGTCAGTAGATAAATCACTCCCCAGTCCCAGTGACGGCAGGGATCCGTCAGTAATATAAAATACTTGTAACTGCCAGTATCAGGCAATGCCTGGTACCATGACCGTTTGAGCACTGCTCTAGAGTTGGCAACACTTCTCAGTTTATATCCAAGCCTCTGCAGGCTGGGAGAGCCAGTATTCCTCCATATTTTTTTATGTGGGAGGTTGTTCTATCATGCCATTTTGGCCACATTGCTTGGGACTGGGGGGGGGGGGGACTTTTATTACTGTACCCTATGGTACAGTAGAGGTTAAAGACCATGGTGGGTTATGGGGTCGCTGCATTCCTACGCTGTGTAGAATGTAATTGTAAACCAAAGAGAATCAGAGCAAACAGGGGATATTCAGTTCAAAATATGCTGCCCCACCTATATTAATTGTTCATTAGACATGCATGAGTTACACAAGGAATACTCCATTTACTACAATACCAGCGTAAAGCCAAATTTTCCAAGGGAGGAGGAACTTCTTAACTAATAACTTAAAATAATCTAATGAATCGAATTAAAATCACAACATTGAACTACAGAATGCATCCTCTCCCTCCAATCAATTAATATGACCCGGGAAGGCCAAGTTAGGCAACGTAGCTGACACAAGTTACGGCTGAGTGAGTCCGAGTGACCCTGACCGCAACTCGATACCCTGGCTCACTGAGGCAATGAGGCACCGTTACAGTCGGATTTAGACACTCGACACCTGGTACTTCTGTGGCCAGGAATGTTTGTGCAATATTTGGAGGAAGGGCTGTGATACACTAGGGACATGGTATTGTACAACACTGATGGAGTCACGGAGATAATGTAATTGTGCTTTATCAATCCATGCTACCTGTCTTGCGTTTACCTCCGTTAAGAAAGTGATTGGTGATATATCTGCTGGAACGAGCACCTTTAGAGACCGGAACACTCTTCACCATGACCCCATTAGGGAACTCTATCACAGACGAAATAATATCTTACTTTGTTTATATCCGAGAAATGATTTCCATAATTCATGTCAACAGTGTTGACGTCCAATGTTGCCTAATGAAGCATATTGCTATACAAAAATGTTATATAGACAAAATACAATATGTCTTCAAAATGTATCTCGGGTGTGTGAAGGGTCTCGACAGCCTGGTATTCCCTAGGGCTATATTAATGTCTTTGCGATGTTGATAAAGATGTTAATTATTGTTAAGAGTATTTGCCAGAGATCCATACAATAAGCAGATCGAGGACCATTTTCATAGTCCAATATTAAATGGTAAGGTTCTGCAAAATATGTTGACACCATTATCAATAGATTCCATTACAAATATATATCCTTAACCCTTTCACGCACATATGACGCAGAGGTTGCCAGATTAGCAATAAGACATAGAGTTCTCTCACTCTTATAATTACCCCTACAAAATTAGTTTTCTGCCCACAGCTAACTCAAAGACAACTGCAGAGGTTGAATTAACTAAACTAAAGGTTTCTAAATACCCCTGATGGTAACAAAGGCTTTAAAGTATCCCCAATAGGCTCAAAGTCGCGTCATAGGTCGGAGAGGGTTAAACTGTTGTGGATTAGCAGCACAATTCCACCTGTCTATGAGCTGCTCACAATTAAGTAAATACTCGATTTTAAATGTATTTAGCGAATTACTAAAACGAAAAATATCTTTGAAAACTAGGCCAGGAATTCGACAACTGTGTATTGCCATTTTTCTATCAAAAGGTACAATACTTAGCGTTGTCACATGACCTATTTTGCCACGAGCCTGATGATGATGGTCTCTCGAGGTGCTTCAGTAATGGTGTGGAATGAAGGCACCATGAATATTAGGATGGACCATTATGTGTGGGACTGATGAATTATGGTGGTGATTATGTTGTGGAGGCGAGTGTGGTGATGGTGACTGTGAGGGTGGTAATTGTGGTGGTGAGGGTGGTGATTGTGGTGGTGATGGTGACTGTGAGGGTGGTGATGGTGACTGTGAGGGTGGTGATTGTGGTGGTGAGGTGACTGTGAAGGTGGTGATTGTGGTGGTGACTGTGAAGGTGGTGATTGTGGTGGCGAGGTGACTGTGAAGGTGATGATGGTGACTGTGAAGGTGGTGATTGTGGTGGTGATGGTGACTGTGAGGGTGGTGATGGTGACTGTGAAGGTGATGATTGTGGTGGTGATGGTGACTGTGAAGGTGGTGATTGTGGTGGTGAGGTGACTGTGAGGGTGGTGGTTGTGGTGGTGATGGTGACTGTGAAGGTAGTGGTGATGGTGGCTGTGGAGTAATTATGTGACGGTGATGGCTAACACATTACTTATTTAGCCAACTATACATGCGAATTCCGGACAAGGCTACGTAACAGATATAATGGTCTCCCGAGGTGCTTCCATAATGGCGATGACTCCAGGCACCAGGAATATTATGATAAGTCCATTATGTATGCTACTGCTTAAGGGCAGATTTCCACTTGAGGGATTTTTTTCTGGACCCCTTTCTCTCTCATGTTTAGCCCCATTGGTTTTAAGATTTTAAGACGATCGCCCCCTTTAGTTTGGCGATTTTAAGAACTTTCTCCCCATTTCTGTCAATTTTAAGAACTTTCGTGCCATTTAGGTGTCGATATTTTTCTGGCGAGTGATAGCGAGCCTGTAATTTAAAAGGAATCGGCCTTCGGACGGAACACTTTTCTACCAAAAAATTTACAAATTTATCTTGAAAGGGGGTCTAGGGGGTGTAATTTTAAGCTTGATGGAGGTCTAGGGAACAAACTAAATACCTTCCCTTAATAGTGGTGAGGTGATGGTGGTGAAGCCAAATGTACAGTGGCCCTCACAAGTTCTGTTCCTCTCCGTGATTTTATACATAGAAATATAATGCCAAGTATATCTTACAAATACACGTGAGCTACGAAGTGTTTATATTATAATGCATATGATTGGATTACGAATGTAGTTTCTTATACAGAGGTTAACTCATCTGATTAATCAACTGATAATTAAAGGGAACCACACTCGCAATTCATTCATACTATTTTACTAAGGAACCACACTCGCAATTCATTCATACTATTTTACTAAGGAACCACACTCGCAATTCATTCATACTATTTTACTAAGGAACCACACTCGCAATTCATTCATACTATTTTACTAAGGAACCACACTCGCAATTCATTCATACTATTTTACTAAGGAACCACACTCGCAATTCATTCATACTATTTTACTAAGGAACCACACTCGCAATTCATTCATACTATTTTACTATTTACACATAAGATCACGACGAGGAACAGAACTTATGTGGGTAACTGCGCGAAGAGGTGGGTGGTGATCGTGATGGTGAGATCATTAAGGTGATTGCGACTGTGCTAGGGGTGATGGTGACTGTGGTGGTGGTGGATGTAAGATATTGTGTGGTGAAGAAATGGAGACTGTGATGGTGAAGATTTGGTGTTGATGACTGGTGAAAGTGGTGGTGATTACATGGTTAAATCAAGTGTGGTGGTGGTGGTGGTGGTGGTGGAGACTATGATGGCGGTGGTGTGGTGGCGTGGTTTGTGTGTGTGTGTGTGTGTGTGTGTGTGTGTGTGTGTGTGTGTGTGTGTGTGTGTGTGTGTGTGTCATAGTACAGCTAGTATAGAAAAATTAATAATAATAATAATAATAATAATAATGTTCAGGTTACTTATATAGCGCCATTTTTCTCTAGTCTTCACTCCGAGATTCAATAGCACTCGACCAAAGTATATTACCAGACACTATTACCCATTTCCTTCCTCAAAGGAAACAGTACCGGCTACCAGTGTATGCGAAAAACTTTCATGCCTGAGCTTGGGATTGAACTCGTGTCACCCGTGGTGGGAGGCCGAGACGTTCTCCACTACACTACCGAGCCGGTGTAGCAACAATATAATGTGAAATATGTTGAAGATGTAAATATAAGAAAAAAGTTGTCTAAAAGTGAGTGTAAGCAGTAGAATTATGCAAGCATGCTAATAAGCGTGGGTGTGTGTACATTAAGGGGAGATTTCCACTTGAGGGATTTTTTTCTGGACCCCTTTCTCTCTCATGTTTAGCCACATTGCTTTTTAGATTTTAAGACGGTCGCCCCCTTAATTTGGCGATTTTAAGAACGTTCGCCCCATTTCTGTCAATTTTAAGAACTTTCGTGCCATTTAGGTGTCGATGTTTCCATGGCGAGCGATAGCGAGCCTGTAATTTGAGAGGAACCTGCCTTTGGCAGGGACATTTTTCTACCGAAAAAAGTACACATTTATCTTGAAAGGGGGTCTAGCGGGTGTAATTTTAAGCTTGATGGAGTTCTAGGGAAGAAACTAAATACCTCCCCTTAACAAACCAGTTCCACAACCAGAGAATGCATTACAGAAAATGCAGTGGAATGAGTAGTGAAATGGCTAAAGCTGAAAGTACTACACGCATGAACGACTCTTTATGAAATTGACACAATAAATAAATAAGGAAGTTAACTTATGTCAATATTGTATTAAGAGGAACTTCTAGTAGGTAAACATACGATTATTTACTGGGTTGCTGATTTACATAACATATAAACCAAGGTAATTATGCGACGCTGCCCTAACTCGTTTAGCCCGCTGTAGTTTAGAGAAAATGTGTTCACTATACAGGTAGGAAGGGGTAACTTTATTATGCAAGTTGCCATAGTGTTCCTTCACCTGGTTTTACGTCAACTCATTTTATCAAACTAACTTTTATGGTGCAGTTAAGTTAAGCTGTTTGCCCCGGTCCCATCGCAGCCCCATCATCTAGCCGGATTAGTGTTTATTCCGGTTCCGTCGGAAGCACACGGTCGCAAGGGAGGCTCCAATTTTTGCGAGCGAGGGCAAGACAGCTCTGGAGCTGGGTTAATAACAAGCTGAATCATCTTATTCCACTTATTCTTTAATTTGTTGTTCCTATTTATTTGAGGGAGTTTGTTAATTCAAAAATTATAATTTTTACCATCGATTTACGTGACTAAAGTTAGGGATTAAAGTAATGACAACCCATGGTTATGAATATCAAATTTAAATAATAAATGAATGTCGGACAGTACGGAAGGCTAGATTTTGGCCATGACACAGCAGCAAACTACTATTGACCTACTTTTACTCATCAGAATTTCACTAGAACAATCCGTATTTTATTCTTATTTGTAGTAAAGGTTATTTCGATGAAAGAGAAGAGATATGTAAGTTATAAATGTGGCATGCTATCAGTAGCTGACTTGGAGCAAGCTGTGAGTTTTTCCTGTCATGTTATGATCTTGCGATGATGCCTGGACAAAAATAAACACACACACACATTTTTGTCCGGGCACCAGGTATACTGTTCAGAATGAACTCGATGTGGTATTTTGTATTCAGTAACACTAACCTTTGCACTATCGTAATACCATCGAGTGAATAACATGAACTGTATCGTAGTTCAGCTCAGGTCACTCAGAACCTTTTACCCGATTCTGTACCATCAAACCCTTCAATCTACCTATCCCCAACCTCCCTTACTCCTCTCCCCTTCCCTCCATCAAGCCAGCTGAACCCCCAATGCCCTTCCCACTCTGGGGACCCTACTTCTGGCACTCTTTTCGGGGGTCATACATTCAAACTTCCCCAGGTTCCCTAAGCTTGGATCACAACCGCCTAGTGGGAATCCATCTAAAGAAACCCTAATTGAAGCCTCCTCCATATGATCCTTCCCTTGGGTTCACTCTAGAACCTCTCGCCATTGAGTTCCTGCAAAAGGGCCCCACTGAATTTGCGCCGCTTAACCCTTTCTGTACCGGAAAGTTTTTTAAATTTTATTATAGCTATATTTAGAGGATTTTGTGCAGTTTATGAAGGATCTATCGTAGTAAATAGGAGGCCCTTTTGTAACTAAATATAAACGTCTAATATGAGCCAGGATAAAGTTAAAAGGACGGCACCGGTAATGAAGGATTTTAGGCAGCATCCGTTATATATAGCCCACTCCACCCGACCATACATCTTCGACCCATAAATATAACAAACAAGATACACAAGGGTGAAGCCAGTACTTAATTACCTCTTATGCAATATGACGTAGGGGAAAAAGTAAGCAACGAGTAAACAAGAGTCAATCCGAATGAGAAAGTGAGTGAATGAGTGAGTGAGGAAGCCGCACGTGAGAGAACCCCCCGGCTGGTTCTCTGTAATTTACCTGTAGACAAAGAGCCCCCCCACTCCACCCCCACCCCAGCACAGCCACAATGCTCCCAACATGACGAACCTCCTCCCTTAGCACGGGGCCAGTCAAGGGCGGCCACTGAGTGTATTATATGCAACCATTTTCGTATCATCCGCCATCAAGTGCATTCTATGCAACCATTTTCTAATCATCCGCACAGTAGATCTAACAAGTATACACCGAATTAAATTATTAAACCTTAAAGAAAAGATCTGAAGCATCTAATATATAATCCAGCATTGTATTGTTTCGTTATAAGTTTAATACATATTCAAATGGATATATATGTATTAGGGTTCACAACAGTACTGCACTTACAGTAATATATATATATATCAAATCACCCTTACCTATCTTAGCCTAGCCTAACCTAGTCATACCATCCTATCATTCCTAACCTATCCAATCCTAATATAATCTAATCCATCCTAAGTTATCCTAACGTAAACTAACCTAGTTGTATATACTTCAACCAAATGCTTATCTATTTATATACGTCAAAAATATAATTAAAGACAAAGAACACTGGAAGACACTGCATGTATACTTGGACACATGGATATACATGTATATCCCCTCCGTGATTTTATGTATGGAAGCAAATTAGTATATTTGACATACAAGAATAATTCGCTATAAACTCGATAATTGGACATTATATTTAAATATTGCCTAAGAAAATACACTTCTAATTCAATCATCGTATAAGGTTCATACCATATATACAATCACGGAGTTTATTCAAATACATGTGGCCAACTAATGATACAGTATCGTTCAGAATCCTTTGACTTTATTAAATACAAAATAATATCTCTTTCAGTACCGATGATGTCTTTAATTTATTTCAACTACATTTATACGATTTTAGGAAGCTTAGGAAGGATATATGTTAGCTAAAAGGATTAATTGGATAGCCTTTAGCCTTGTAATTGCTACAAGTCCCTCCCAAGCTGAATAAAACCGTGTAATAATTGACTGAATATAATTAAAAGGACGCCACCGGTACTGGAGAGGATATATACATAAGGAATTGGTTGGTATACATTAACCCCTTCTGTACCATGGACATCATTTTTACTTTATTATAGCAGCTACTAATCGATTTTATTCAGCTTAGGAAGGATCTCTAGCAATGATAAGGCTTCGAATTATCTCAATCAACCCTTTTACCTACCACAGATCATTCCGGAGCTGCATAAAATCGTGTAGATATAACTAGCATAAATTATAAGAGACGTCGCTGGTACAGAAGGGGTTAAACAACCAGACGAGCTGCAGTCGTCCCATAACATAGGAATCTTCAGAACAAGACAGCATGAAATCACTCAAGGGCGGGCCCACCGATTATAGCCAGCTTTTACCTCGGCTAAACACGGCCTTCCACTTTTTTGTATTTCTTTTCTTGGCTCGTTTCTGGATTTTCTTGGTGGAATAGGAAATTGGAGAAAATGCCAGAATCGTGTGGTTTTGGGCTAGTTACAGGAGGTTATATGATGGCTTCGTTTGGGGCTGAAATAGGCTTGAGTTTGTTTTTCTGCTTGAGAAATATAAATGCTGAATATATATATACTATATATCATAACGGGAAAATATATATGATTACAATGTTCTCTCTTTCTAAGTCTGTTTTTGCTCTCTCTCTCTCTCTCTCTCTCTCTCTCTCTCTCTCTCTCTCTCTCTCTCTCTCTCTCTCTCTCTCTCTCTCTCTCTCTCTCACTAATGTTATGCGTAAACTAACGGGCCCACATCCGGCATATGGCTTGTGTTATAATACAGGATGGGGCAAGGTCTAACGTGAGAAAGCAGATAATTGATTGGGGATGTCAAAATTCTAGGGTGTGTACGGAAAGAAACAGGACAACAATTATAAATATGACCCAGTGCATAATAAATATGAGTTTGTGAAGTTCATTATTTGACAACGATTTACAATACTTTCATATCATAAGCATACAACAAGTTACTTATAAACATATATACTGTGTGTAACTGTGTATTTATATATTATGAGATTGATATTTTTCACGAAAACATTCATAAAGTGATGCAAAACAACGAATTTTAAATTATAAAAAGTATATACGGATGCAAGTAATAAAAGTACAACAAATGTAATATATTTTTTCAACTGAAAGGCATAAACAATAAAGAAATGTATACAGAAATCGGGATAGTAACGCTATCGACATTTAAAGACACTCCAGTACATCTAAACTTTTCAATAATATGTTTCATATCAGTAAAGTGGTTCTAACATGTTGTTTATATCAAGTGTACAGTATATCAACAACACTATCATCAACATATTAAGAGCTTGACTATAATCAATTTCATCAACGAAATATCTAAATCCAAATATTATAATCGCGTTTATTAAACTATTTAAATTTACTCTTTCATATAATAAGTATTGTTAATTCCATGGACCGAATAATTATAAATCATTAATTTAAATCTTACAAGTAGTCATCAAAATAAAAAACACATATCAATGTTAAAGTTCTGAAGCAACGTTTATACGTAAGTCATTCAATTTATACTTACATATATATTTCAAAGAAATTAATACTGTAATCAACTGCATCTATATATATGCAAATTCAACTAAGAGTTTAATTATCTTTAATAACCAGCCCATTCCCAATATCGCTCAAAATAGAAGCGCTATAAAATTAACATTATGGGGGGTCACCGGCTTTGTGTTGTGGAGAAATATCTGGAGAAGAAACAAAAGGTGTATGTTGCCTTTATGGACTTGGAGAAGGGCTATGACAGAGTGGATAGAGAAGGTTTGTGGAAAGTACTTAGAATATACGGAGTAGATGGCAAGTTGCTGAAAGCAGTGAAGAGAATGTATGAGGGTGCAAAGGCGGCAGTACGTGTGGAGAGTGAGCAGAGCGAGTTCTTTGACCTGAATGTTGGTTTGAAACAGGGGTGTGTGATGCCCCCGTGGTTGTTTACTGTATATATGGATGGAGTCATGAAAGAAATACTATCAAGAGCAGTGGATGTTGGTGTATCGCTGAAAAGGGAGGGAATTAAGTGGAAGCTACCTATACTGCTGTTTGCGGATGATACAGTTCTGATGAGTGATAATGAATGGGAGTTGCAGGGTCTGGTAAATGAGTTTGGAACAGTGTGCGAAAAACGGAATTTGAAGGTAAATGCGGGGAAGAGCAAGGTTATGGTCTTCGAAAGGGGTGAAGTCACAGAGTGTAAGGTGAAGCTGAACGATCAGGCTATGGAGATCGTCAACTCTTTTAAGTATCTGGGCTGTGTGTTGAGTAAAGATGGGACTATGGATGAAGAAGTGCGGGAGAGGGTACAACAGGGGAAGAGGATTGTAGGAACACTGAAAGCAGTAACAAGAAATAGGGTGGTCAGTATGGAAGTGAAGAAGTCCTTGCATGACAGTGTGGTAATCCCGACACTGACTTACGGAAGCGAAGCATGGATGTTGGTTGAGAGACTTAGACCAAGAGTGAGAGCAGTGGAAATGAATTACCTAAGAAGTGCGTGCGGAGTTACATGGAGGGATAGACAGACTAATGAGGAAGTAAGGAGGAGGTATGGTGTGGAGGTAGATGTGCTGGAAAGTGTGAAAAGGAACAACTTGAGATGGTTCGGCCATATGGAACGTATGGAAAGCGAGAAAATTACTAAGAGGGTGTACGAGAGCGAGGTGGAGGGACAGAGAGGGAGATGTAGACCGAAAGAGAGGTGGAAGGATGGAGTGAGGAAGTATATGAAAGAAGGCAGTGCTGGTTGGGGGGAGGGGCGTCGACTGACTGGAGACAGAGGTGCATGGGGGCGGTTCGTTCGTGGCCACCCCTTCGGGGATCACAGCGTCAGGCAATAGATAGATAGATAGATCGGCTTTCTTTCATCTTTCTCTCCTTGTCTCCCTTTCCCTGGCTTGTATCCATTCTGCCCCATTCAGCCAACTGTTTTAAGACGTTTATCCCCATCCAGGTGTTGATTTTCTCCTGGCGAGCGATAGCGAGCCAGCATTGCATGGAGAAATCCGGCTTCGCCGGAGACATTTTTCTATCGGAAAAATGTACAAATTTAGCTTGCTGTTAAAACAAATATATATATATGCTGGCTCGCGGAAAATATTGACACCTGGATAGGGGTAAACGTCTCAAAACAGTAGGCTGAATGGGGCCGAATGGGTACAAGCCAAAAAAAGAGGGAGAGAAAGAGAAAACAAGCAAGGTGGGCTCCCTTAAACAACAGCCCAATCCGCAACTTGTCCTTTATGAATTACAGATAACCCTAATATGTGTTCGACAGTAATTCACAGCTACAGTATTTATGTACCTCAGTTATTATATCCAACCAATGATCAAAGCCACCTTCATAGTCAAATCATTTTAAGTTAACCCCTTGAAGCTCTGACGCGTTTTAGCAGTTGATTTTGGCTAGCATTAAACGATTGTATGCAGCTTAGGAAGGATCTTTGGGTATTAAATGGGTAAATCAGAGGTTTGATTGAGATAGTCATCTCAATCAAACCTCTGAGTTCCATATACTCTTCCTAATCTCAATAAAATCGCGTAATAATTACTAGAAAACAAAACAGAAATGTGTATAGGAGCTTAAAAGGGTTAAATTCACAGGTAGTTTTATATGCAAAGTGGTCGATTCTACACAAAGCCATCTTTTAGCAATACCTACAACCACTTTCACTCTCAAGCAACACATACACACACACACACTAATTATCATATCAATAAACGACAATTTATCTTCATCTTAAAACTATCTGACTACTATTTGATAACCGTCCACATCTTCAAAAACATTCAATTTTAACAATCTAATTTCACCAACAAACCAATAATATGTTCAAGTTATCACCATTCTCACTAACAACTACCGTGAAATAACTTTATTTGTTTAAATATTCTAGTACTGTACGACAAACACATAACCCTACACAAAATATATAATCAAGTAAAACATAAGCAAATAATGCAAATAATACATGAATATGTTAAACATATTGCAACCACTCATCTGTGCAAAACAACAAAAATTTCAAACTAAATAATATCTTCATCACTTATACGTGACGAAGCAAAAATGTATAGTACGAATTAGTTGCCAGTAAAGCTATAGACAAATAGGTGATGGGCTGGTCTATCAGAATGAGAACTGAGCGAACTCTGCCATACCCATAGCTTACTCTGACTGTTCCTTTTACTTATATATTTTCTAGATCTCAAGTGACGGCGTCTCTTCCGTGGATTGACCTCCCAATCTACCAAGATTGGAAGCCAAAGCGTCACATTTTTCCTTTGCCCCTCAACTTTCTCTTCATAATTGCTGAGGGGCACAGGGCTCTGGGTGGGGCTTTGGTTTCCCGGCCGTTTCTGCACCCTCCTCAGCTCCCCGCCATGGAGTGGCTTCGGTCACCCAGGCTTTATTGTGGTCGGCAGGGAGGGTTCTGTGGGGGCGCTCGGTTATGGTCTTGGCCTTGCTCGGGGCCTTGGGGCTGTTCGGCCAGGCAGCTTTGGGAACAACAACAACAACAAATAGGAAGCAAAAAATATTAATAACTTATTCTAGTTACACTAGGTTATACATATACTGTATAATTATATTATTACCTAAAATAGGTAATCTATTTATATTGTATGTTAATAGTAGTCAATTAGACAATTTGCTTATTGACTTACTATATTTTGTATTTTTCAACAAAAGTCATGGTAGCGATTATCTATATCTATCTCTCTCTCTCTCTCTCTCTCTCTCTCTCTCTCTATATATATATATATATATATATATATATATATATATATATATATATATATATATATATATATATATATATATATATATATATATACACACACACACACACACACACACATACAAAATATGTAGTACGCTCTCCCAAATTAACTTTATTCGCCAATTACAATAACGAACGAGAAAATAAGTAAAGAAAACCCCGACACTGCTTGTTGTTGTTTCTGTTGCTTCACCTTGAGCCCGAGGTCGACTGGTCCACGAAATTTCTTTTATTATTTTGTCTATCATTTTTTTTTTAATACGATCGCTTGCTTCGGTCGAGACATAGCTGCTCATCCATTGAATCTAACTTGAATGTCTGAGCAAGAAATGTAATCTTGCATGCACTTTAAATATGCAGTATATAACAATAAGTCAACATTAACTTAATTATATATTGTATTACCTTCTTGATACGATTAAGTTTTATATAAAAGTAAAGCATGTATGCACTTTGCATATGATATATACAACAAATACCATATTACACTCATATTGTCTATCTTCAGTACAAAAGATCCATTAATATTGTATACAGGGTGTCCCGAAACAGACGTGCCAAACTTCAGGATATGATTATACAGATGATTCTAAGCATAAAATAATCTATAACAAAAAATATATATCGCAACCGTTTAAAAGGTATTGCAGGTTTTATATAGTGGCCTCCCCCGCATTGCTGTAATGGACTCTTCAATGGCAAATAGTTTCCAGCACATCCAAAGTGAGCTAATATGTCAATAATAAATTTGCAACTTACAGAGTTATAATAAATTGATAGTAAATCAATTGCAGCTAGACTGCTAGGCCAGCCTTATGATGAAATACTTAAGAAAATTACATTGTCAACTGGCGATATCT
Source organism: Paralithodes platypus (assembly GCA_032716605.1). Taxonomy (NCBI): domain Eukaryota; kingdom Metazoa; phylum Arthropoda; class Malacostraca; order Decapoda; family Lithodidae; genus Paralithodes; species Paralithodes platypus. The sequence continues at coordinate 12,729,560 of CM064516.1, forward strand.
CTGTAACGAGTACAATTGGGAATTATGCTTATAGAACATTTTATGCTTAGAATATTTTGTCCTAACCTAATCCTGAAGTTTGGCACGTCTATTTCGAGACACCTAGTATATTGTGAATTTTATGTTTTTCAATATTTAAGTTTCTGGTGGAAACTTATGGAAAATTATCTAATTTATGCTACTTTTGGTAAGTTTATTCACTATTACTTTACAAATTTACTTTACATTAGGATTGTGAAGTACGGGAAAATGAAACGAGGATAAATAAATGCCACCAACGAAATTGATAAATGACAAACACAAGTCATATCATTGCCTATTGTCAGTGTTGATGGTACAGGTAAGATCAGTGTTCAGTATATTGAGTTTCTAATTATCTGTACCCCAGCATGTCAGATAAAAGTTAATCTAGATTAGATATGGAAATATATACGATCAAATGTGGGTTAGTTGGGTCCGAAAGGGTTAGATTAGGTTGGATTTAGTCAAGGTATATTAAATTCGTTTGATGTATGCTAAGTCGGGCAAATGTTTATATATACGGGTTAGTTCAGAAAATAACAGGTCAAGGTAAGTTAGAAGTCAGCCTAGGTAAAATGTTGCTGTGTTAGATTATTTTAGGTTACTTAAAACGAGATCAGCTTATATAAGAATATATGATGCTATATTAGATTATGTTAGGACAAGTACAGTTGCAGTAAAATAAGTCAAATTATAAAGCTGCTCAGGTTAGCCTATATTATGCTTTCATTAATGTCATTGGAGGTGTTTGGGGGTGTGGTGAAATTAATAAAAAATAGAATATTAGTTAAGTTGATTAGAAAACAAGCAGAATTTTAAGATAGCCACAATTATACAGTATATTGAACTATTAACAACACATCCTTAATCAATCAATGTTATCATCATAAGTGTTATCGTGTTTAATGGTCACAACTAGCAATCACACTTTCAATGTTATTATTGTCAATATTATTATTATTATTATTATTATTAGTAGTAGTAGTAGTAGTAGTAGTATATATTTACCTTCAGTATAAGTCCAATCACGTCAAACATTGTGGCTGAATATGCCATGAAACTATAAAACCAATATTACAGAGTAAATAACATTAATAAGTATGCAAAGAAAATGAGGTAAAAACAATATTTTTACAACTACAGAGAAGACGACATACCTATGATAAAATATACCGGTACAAAGATTGCATTATATGATAAATAGGGCTAAATATTTCGATCACACTTCAGTAAACATTGAGAATGAAAACAATATCAATATAGACTACACAGAAAACAAACATATTTTTGTATAATTTTGTCTATGGATTATATTATATTTAATTAAATTTTGTTTGTATGCATTACTTAATTATTTGTTGAGAACATAATAAATACAGTTTAGATTAAAGAGAACTTGACTGGATGAAAATTGTATAAACATAGAAATGACCTCAAGGTTTCCAGTATTAGTTACTAAACAAGGAGAATAACAGTAATAATGTATATATAGAAATACAGTAAATATATAAGAGCTACATAAAATGAACAGGTGAAACAGAAGATAGAGGAAGACAATTATATATACCTGTGTGTACACATGAGGGAGAATTGCAGTAGGCTACATTGCAAGGTGATGTGTAGAAAGTGACATTAAATACCCAAGCCTAACAACATGGGGAGATACAGAGATAGGATGTTATTTATATCCACGTACACACTAGCGTTAAGGGAACCCACCTCGCTTTTGTTTCTATTTATCTCCCTCTCTCTTTGGCTTGTATAAATTTTGCCCCATTCAGCCTACTGTTTTAAGACACTTATCCCAATCCAGGTGTCAATATTTTCCTGGGGAGCGGTAGCGAGCCAGCATATATATATTTTTGTTTTGACAGCAAGCTAAATTTGTACATTTTACGATAGAAAAATGTCTTCGGCAAAGCCGGATCTCTCCATACAATGCTGGCTCGCTATCGCTCGCCAGGAAGAAATCGACACCTGGATGGGGATAAACGTCTTAAAACAGTTGGCTGAATGGGGCCAAATGGATACAAGCCAGAGAAAGAGAGAAAAGGAGAGAAAGATAAAACAATCCGGTGACCCCCCTTAATGTAAGAAGTCAGGGTAAAGAGTGAGAATGTCTTCGAGGGTTGGAAACAAAATCATGCATCATCGTCACTGCAACAAACTATTTTCATCCCTTCTATTTCAATAATGTCAGCAACAACTTTCACCAAATTATAACTATTTAAAAATGTATACATCAGAGTTTCATATAGTGTAAAATAGCAACTTTTTCTACTCATAATTTTCGAGCTCACAATATAAAAAACTCAGTATTTATCACAATCACAGCAAGAAACCACTTTCACTCAATTTGTTTTAATAAGGTCAGTTAGAAATTCCACATCCCAACTCCTCTTTTATCCTGATAATGCACTGATACTGCGTATATTAGAATTACATTAACCGTGTGGTGAGTGAGCGGTACAATCACACGGGTATGACTAGCACTTCTGTGGCTGGTAGCGAGGGGTTGTGCAATATGATGCAGGTATAATGAGCTCATGTATATTGCAACAAGCTTATAAAGAGACATGCATGAAGTCATTAAGCACAAGCCTCACATGCCCGGGGTTTACTGAAGCGTGAAGGAACTCACAGCACGCGTGCGCACGCATGTTTACCCTCATTCCGTACGGAATGTATAATATAATAGGCCAAAGTGTGGTGGCATAGATGTCTGGCTCAAATTTTATGGTTAGGGGCTCGAACCCTGGCTAGGATATTTTGTAAGTATACACAATACACACATATGTGTTTCAGAGCACATGCGTGCATTATCTCTGTCTATACCGTATATAATATTGAGAGAGAGAGAGAGAGAGAGTGTGTGCGTGTGCGTGTGTGTGTGTGTGTGTGTGTGTGTGTGTGTCTTTGGGAGGGGGGGGGGGAACTTATTTGTTTACCAATTAATATTTCTTAACATAATCCCAATTATTATTTTTCTTTGTAAGGATTTAAGTCTGCTCTTGTGAAAAACCCAACCCGAGCTCCAAGTAAATTATTGCTATAAAGACGAGCTTCAAGTCATGGGATACTGCTTACACTTCTTAACACTGTCTGATGCGACGTCTTGGGGGGGCTATTATGATATTTTGTAAAATTATTATTGAGAATTGTTCTTGCTTTTGCCATTGTTGAGCAACGTATCTAAGTTTTCCCCTAGACTAACAAAAAATGACTCTCCAAACTTCCTTCCAATTATATAATGCACACCCAGACCTCTTTCAAGCTAAATTTAAACATTGTCCGATAGAAAAATGTCCCAGCCATAGGCCGATCTCTTCAAGTTACAGGCTCGCTATCGCACGAAGGAAAGAGAGAGTGAGAGGCCGATCATACCTAAGACTAAGGTCATGTGTTCTATCTAGCTATCTATTGCCTGACGCCGTGATCCCCGAAGGGGTGGCCACGAACGAACCGCCCCCATGCACCTCTGTCCCCGGTCAGTCGACGCCCCTCCCCCCAACCAGCACCGCCTTCTTTCATATACTTCCTCACCTCTCTGTCGGTCTACCTCTCCCTCTCTGTCCCTCCACCTCGCTCTCGTACACCCTCTTAGTCATTCTCTCGCTTTCCATACGTTCCATATGGTCCAACCATCTCAAGTTGTTCCTTTTCACACTTTCCAGCACATCTACCTCCACACCACACCTCCTTCTTACTTCCTCATTAGTCTGTCTATCCCTCCATGTAACTCCGCACGCACTTCTTAGGTAATTCATTTCAACTGCTCTCACTCTTGGTCTGAGTCTCTCAACCAACGTCCATGCTTCGCTTCCGTAAGTCAGTGTCGGGATTACCACACTGTCATGCAAGGACTTCTTCACTTCCATACTGCCCACCCTATTTCTTGTTACTGCTTTCAGCGTTCCTACAACCCTCTTCCCCTGTTGTACCCTCTCCCGCACTTCTTCATCCATAGTCCCATCTTTACTCAACACACTGCCCAGATACTTAAAAGAGTTGACGATCTCCATAGCCTGACCGTTCAGCTTCACCTCACACTTTGTGACTTCACCCCTTTCGAAGACCATAACCTTGCTCTTCCCCGCATTTACCTTCAAATTCCGTTTTTCGCACACTGTTCCAAACTCATTTACCAGACCCTGCAACTCCCATTCATTATCACTCATCAGAACTGTATCATCCGCAAACAGCATGTGTTCCGTAGGTATATTAAACTATTTCAAGTCCTTTTAATCAGATGACGATTGACTTCCATGCTATTCTTGGTACAGTTAGAAAACATTTATTTCAGCTCAAGAGGGACCTCTAGTTATCAGAGTTAAGAACAAAATGACTCGCTTACTTTCGAAAAGTACAGTATTGTCTAATATGAATAAAATACATTAATTCAATACTCCAAAAATCTCATTAGTTGATTTTGTTTCTATGGTTTGTCTTCCAATTTGTTTTTGTTTTTTTGTTTTTTTATAAAAGTGATTCAGTAACAAAGTTCATCAAGACCCACTAGATAGATTATGTGGTAGGCTGATATTCACAAAATAGTGCTGGAGAGTCTCTTTCCTACCATACATAACTACCTCGGTCTCTTTAAATTTCTCCCTGATGGTGGTTGGGCCTGGGAAACCCTCTATCCAATATATCTTCTCTAATATGTCGCAAAATCCACTTAGGAGTTTCAGGTTTCCTATCCTTTTTTGGGACGGAAAATATCCCCCTGGGGATAATACTATCCAAACTTGATTAATCTTATAATTTACTTATAAATCAATTAATACTTGTTGTACGGATGCGTCTTTAAACTTTCCTGGCTAGTATTTAGAGGGTGTTTTTTGTGGACTTCCCTCTCCCTCATGTTTAGCCCCATTAATTTTGATATCCTAAGACGTTCGGCCCATTAGTTTGGCGATTTTAAGACCTTTCGCCCCATTTTTTTTAAGACTTTTGTGCCATTTAGATTTCATTTTAGATCTTCCTGGCGACCGATAGCAAGCCTGCAATTTAGAAGGAACCAGTCTTCAGCTAGGGCATCTTTATCCGAAAAAAATGCACACATTTATCTCGAAGGGGGTATTTTATAAGCTTGTTGGAGGTCTAGGGAGGAAACTGAATAATAATAATAATAATAATAATAATAATAATAATAATAATTATTATATATTATCTCCTTAATTCAACTTAGGAAAGCCATCTCTTAGTCAAGTGATAAAACCTACCTTCAATTACAGTATATATATTGTCTTGTATTCTGGCTAACTTTGAAGGCTTCAATCCTTTCGATCCCACGACGCCTTCAAAATTGCATATTAGTTACCCCTAGGATGATTTCATGATCTTGGAAATAATATTAGGGGGTTAAAAGAATGACTTCGGTACCCTAACTCTTTGATTTACAGAGGTTGGTCCTAATTAGAATACAATCGCCTGGTGATAGCTGAAATACAGCAAAACGAGCATGTACTGCCAAAAGCATATATAACGACACACTCATTCGAAGCAGTATTAAGGGGGGATGGGCCGGTTTTCTGGACCACTTTCTCCCTCATGTTTAGCCCCATTAGTTTTCAGATGTTGAGATGTTTTCCCCATTAGTTAGTCAATTTTAAGACCTTTCGCCCATTTCTTCGTCAATATTTAGACCTTTCGTGCTATTTAGGTGTCGATTTTTTCCCTGGCGAACGACAGTGAGCCTGTAATGTTGGAAGAAACGGCCTTCGGCCGGGACATTTTTCTACCGAAAAATGTACAAATTCATCTAGAAGGGGAATCTAATGGCTGGTTTTTTTTTTAATTTGATGGAGGTCTAGGGAGGAAACTAGAACAAATAATGAATACATGCAAAAAACGCCCAAAAAGTGAATCATCCCCCCATAAGCGCAAACGAGACAATACAATGCTTTACTTCAGCCGATACTACTTTAGAACTTGGCTTGAAAGGCTCAAAGATTCGAATTGGTGTAACGTTATATTTGCTCACGACTGTACAGTTTTCAGCATATTCATGGTTACACCAGTTCGAATCTTTGAACCTTTAAAGCCAAGTTCTGAAGCATCTGGGGGTATAATAAAGCATTGTATTGTCTCGTTTGCGTTCGATACTGATTCAAATGGGTGTGTGGAAATTTATGCTCTTGACTGTACATGATAACCAAGGCCGTGAAGACAAATATATGCTTATTGTTATCAGACGTTTCGACATTTATTTCAACATCAGTTACCAACGGACACATACTAATGTAAATTAAATTAATACAACTTATCACTAAATCATATGTAATACTTGTAGCCTACAGTTATTGAAGTTTCTGATAAAATGGAAATATTTCAATTAATAACAGTTAATTAACACAATATTGATATCACAATTCGTAAAATATATGCCTAGAATACTGTGGTTACTTTCTACCTACGAAAGCTAAGGTTACCTTTGGAACGTCTTTGTGTTCCAAAATACAGTACATGTCGTCTGCTCCAAGGGATTGCGAAGCCCTGGAAAGGCCTCTTGTAGTCAAAGGGTTACATATTATTTTCCGTGCGGCTCATTCGTGGACATCTGGCTCAGGTGTTTACGTAAATCAGGTATTCAGTAATTGGTACCGTGAGACAGGTGTTTACAAAGCACCATCAGATCTAATCATATATCCCGGGGTAAGTCAACCAGCGTGTTCAAAACTCACTCTCTGTGAAAAAAGTAGCTCTCCTTGGGCGAAACCAAAATTCCTGAGTCTGGATATATAAACATAAATATATTTTCGAATGATTTTCTTTTTCTTTTTCCTATTAATAAATTATTCTTGAATCATCTGCACGAGTGCCTGTGAGGATCAGCTCAAGAAAAAATGTAATAGACAATTCTTATGACTGTATTTGGCATAAATATGTTAGGTAACTACGAAGTATGTTAGTTTTATTATTGACATTTATTCAAATAATTAGTTACAATATTGTCATACAAATGTATAACTTTTCATGACCCAACTTTTCCTTCAGACTTAATCTTTTTATAGCCTTTTAGACTCAATCGCTAAACACAAGGAAGTCTAAAGGTCTTATTCCAGATAACGAGTTCTATAACTGGCTCCAAATATTCAGACTTCCCAGAGCAGCGGTGCCTTAGTTGTCTCTCAGATTAGCTCAGTGCAGCTCTACTCCTCGAACCTGCATTGATACGGTCTATAGTCACCTTAAGGGGAGGCTGGCCGTTTGTTTGGTCTATTAATTAAATTATTCATATATGTTTTTAGTTTCCTCCCTAGACCTCCATCAAGCTTAGAAAAACACCCCTTAGACCCCTCTTCAAGATAAATTTGTAAATTTTTCGGTAGAAAAATTTCCCGGCCGAAGGCCGGTTCCTCTTAAAATTGCAGGCTCGCTATTGCTCGCCAGGAAATAATCGACACCTAAATGGCACGAAAGGTCTTAACATTGACAACGAAATGGGGCGAAAGGTGTTAAAATCGCCAAACTAATGGGCCGAACTTCTTATAATCTCTAAACTAGTGGGGCTTTAACCAACTCCACCACGGCAGTCTGCCGTGGTGGAGTTGGTTAAAGAGTCGGCTATCGTCCTGACGGTCGGCGGTTCGAACCCCACTCAGAGATTAAAACATTTAGTGGCTTACGTGTATTTGTGATATACAGTATACTTTATATATATATATATATATTAAATATACTAACAGGCTGACATGTGTTGGAGGCAGAAAATGTATATAGCAATTGACTGCAAGCAGTTTTCGTCTTATTAAGAAACGGGACAAGATATACTAATAGCGTATAAAGTAATGTGACAAGGGATTACAAATACTCTTACAGACTGACACCAGAAAGAATATAAAGAATATATATACACTAAGTCAATCATTTTTATATAAGGGTCAGATAATCTAAACTTGTACACTCGCACACATAAGTGCTTCTCCATCCCTAATTTAATGTATGGCATACACAAATGGTAAGACTGCATGAAGATCGTAGTTTGCTATGCACAAGTATAGATAATGCATATGATTAATTAACTGTAGCATAGCCTACATAAATTATAATGTTCTTACTCCCATACATATAATACTGAAGGAGGACACAACCTCTGTGCGCGATTGTACAGCCTCACACAAATGACACGACATCCTTCAATCTCAGGGTTTCTTTTAACTTAAATTTAACTGTTTACCCCTCTGTCTCAGTTGTTCGCGCGTTTGGGGCTAGCAACACGTATTATGAAAAACATGTATCCTCTTTCTTGCACTATCCCCCACTTCACTCACTTATTATGAAAAACATGTATCCTCTTTCTTGCACTATCCCCCACTTCACTCATTTATTATGAAAAACATGTATCCTCTTTCTTGCACTATCCCCCACTTCACTCACTTATTATGAAAAACATGTATCCTCTTTCTTGCACTATCCCCCACTTCACTCACTTATTATGAAAAACATGTATCCTCTTTCTTGCACTATAAGAACATAAGAACATAAGAAAATGGGAGTCTGCAGAAAGCCGATTGGCCTAAGCAAGGCAGATCCCTGTCCCACACAACCCCAATTCAATTACAAAGCCCAATTATAGGCTTCACACTCTAATACCCTGAGGATCATCTTACCAAAACGGTTAGAGATTAACGCAGGATTATGGGGGTCTGCAGAGCGCTGATTGGCTTAACCCGGCTGATCCCCCTTCACACCCAACCCTTCTCGTCCATATGCTTATCCAATTTTATCTTAAAGCTCCCTACAGTTTTAGATCCCACTATAGCACTTGGTAGTCCATTCCACCCATCTACAACTCTGTTACCAAACCAATATTTGCCTATATCTATCTATCCCCCACTTCACTCATTTATTATGAAAAACATGTATCCTCTTTCTTGCACTATCCCCCACTTCACTCACTTATTATGAAAAACATGTATACTCTTTCTTGCACTATACCCCACTTCACTCACTTATTATGAAAAACATGTATCCTCTTTCTTGCACTATCCCCCACTTCACTCACTTATTATGCAAAACATGTATCCTCTTTCTTTCACTATCCCCCACTTCTCTCACTTATTATGAAAAACATGTATCCTCTTTCATTCACTCACTCAACCCCGTAATTTGCCGGAGGATAACAGGTTTTTCACAATACGTAGACGGAGGTAAATACAAAAATAAAATACTGTCTCTATGTGTGGGCTACCTACACAAGAGAGTAATCCACAAACACCTCTTCCTCCTTTTAATTTTACTACACCTAATAAGCACACCACACTTCTTTCCAACACACCTTAATTACATCTAATGTACCTTGATTTTGGTTCTCTTGTCGTTCTTTCAACATTGGGGGGGGGGGGACTTGTTACAGGCAGCTTTGCCTTTTGATTCCTTCATAAAAATACAAATATGAAATAAAAATAAAAACGGTATCCATAACACCTTGTACAGTATATCAGTAATTATTAAAGCTACATTATGCTGTCAATGAAGAATGTCTTACAATTAGTAAAGGTTGAATATGTGGAGAGGGACAAGACTTGTAAATCCGAATGAAAAATATATTACAAGACCAAAACATGACAATGATTTGTGGTTAACTGAATTAGAACAATACTATTTAGAGGATATGCAGATGAATCAATGTTTAGCAATTTACAAAACAAAGCCAAATTAATATTACGTATAATCTTAATAATTATATAGTGATGACAATGATGATAGTGATAAAAAACATAGGAATAGTTTGTACACAGCATATCTTTACCATGGCGGCTTTTCATAGAACGTTTCCCCTCAACCATCCGTGTGGACAGAGAGGAATGCATAAAAGCATTACCAAATTAAGGGGGGTCACCGTTTTTTTTTTTATTATTCTCTCTTTCCCTGGCTTGCATCCATTCGGCCCCATTCAGCCAACTGTTTTAAGACGTTCATCCCCATCCCGGTGTCGATTTCTTCCTGGCGAGCGAAAGCGAGCCAGCATTGTATGGAGAAATTCGGCTTCGCCGGAGAAATTTTTCTATCGAAAAATGTACAAATTTAGCTTGCTGTCAAAACAAAAATATATTTATGTTGGCTCGGTACCTCTCGCCTGGAAAATATTGACACCTGGATGGGGGTAAACGTCTTTAGCCTGAATGGGGCCGAATGGATAAAGCCAAAGAGAGAGGGAGAGAAAGATAATAAAAAACGAGGAGAGCTCCCTTAATGCATCTCTGAAACCAATAAATAAACATGAAGTGAAATTCGATAAAATCTTTTTTGGTGGAATCTTTAATGGATGAAAGAGGCTGAGTGTGAGACATTAATAATTATATAAATTGAATAATCTTGAGGAAGAGACTGTAGTCAATACATTCCAAGTGACATTAGTATTAATATTATTTACCTAGTGTCAGACCAAACCAGAATTATAATATTATCTTGTTCAGCTTTGTAATAATTATAATGATCATAATCTATTTGTATTAATTTCACTCCTACACCAAACGCCTAAATACATTAATGAAAGCAAGCATGTGGTGCACCGGGATTCGAACCTAGGTTACCACATACATTTTTTAAACACGCTAACCATTACACCATCAAGGCAGTTATACAAGACACGTACAAACAGTTATACATCTACCTTACAAAATCCTCATGTAACGCCTCATCAATATTCCTAGCCGGACGTGGGACAAAAACTGGCTGTCGTGGTGCGGGTTCCAGTGAAGCGCAACTAGTGGGCTGATGGAAGCAACAGTCAAGGAGTAATTCTTCTTATCAGCCCCGGGCATCGCTAGAGACCCTATACTAACGGAGATCAGCGAACCTCTGCATTCCTTATTGGTGTCACTGCTGTCATTAACCCGTTCAGTACCGGTGACGTTCTTTTCATCATTTTCTGGACACTATTAGACGATTTTATTCAGCTTAGGAAGGATCTCTAGCAATAATAAGGCTTCAAATTATCTATACCAACCCTTTTAACTACCACAGATCCTTCCTAAGCTGCATAATGTCGTCTAAATATAGCTAGCATAATATATAACACACGTCGCTGGTACTCAAAGGGTTAACCTCTTTATGCCCTCGCCATATATATCCTTATTACACTCCTTATAATAGAACCATTCGCATAATAAACATTCGGCAATACTGTGGCAAAATATAGTGTTTGGTGTTTTGATTGAAATTCTACATAATTAACAAAAACATGTCACCCCGTTGTTTGATAAATACGGCACCATAATAGCAGCCAAAGAGAAGGATGGCAGGTTTCTCTTATTATAAATACGGCACCATAATAGCAGCCAAAGAGAAGGATGGCAGGTTTCTCTTATTATAAATACGGCACCATAATAGCAGCCAAAGAGAAGGATGGCAGGTTTCTCTTATTATAGGATCTACCTTCTATGCTAACACAATCATCTAAAGGGAAGCATTAAACTATTCAGTCAGATACTGTGTATTGTGTATTTCATTCAGTTATTCTCACACAAACACAAACACACAGATCTGGGTAAAGACATTCCTTCCAAGCATAGTACACAAATAATAATAATAATAATAATAATAATAATAATAATAACAATTATAATAATAATAATAATAACAATAATAATAATAATAATAATAATAATAATACATTCCTTCCAAGCATAGTACACAAATAATAATAATAATAATAATAATAATAATAATAATAATACATTCCTTCCAAGCATAGTACACAAATAATAATAATAATAATAATAATAATAATAATAATAATAACAATAATAATAATAATAATAATAATAATAATAATAATAATAATACATTCCTTCCAAGCATAGTACACAAATAATAATAACAATAATAATAATAATAATAATAATAATAATAATAATAATGATAAAATACATGACTAAACAGTAAACACCAAAGTCATGAAATCCCTAAGTACTACACCATCAGTATTTCTAGAGACTGACACACCACATAAACACTAGTGTGAGTGAGAGTTTCAGTGAAGATCATGTATTTTATTATTATTATTATTATTATTATTATTATTATTATTATTATTATTTGTGGGTGAAGGAAACAACAGCAAGTAGTGTCCTCTCACCATGGGCGTCACTCGAGTTAGGTGAATGTGTTAGTGTTTAAATATAGAAGACTCTTCTTTATCTTAATACTATCGACAGTTTGAAAGGTAAAACAACAATAATTAAAACAATACACTGGCAATTTGAAGTCAGATATAAGACGTAGACAAAAAATCCACATGAGAATTTTGTAAGTGGCATCGGGTTTAGGGGTAGACACCAGAAAAACAGCCCGACCCATGAGCCCAGCGTGGTGCGAGTTTCAGTGAAGCGCATCCCGAGGGTGACTTAAACAACGAGCGAGGAGTGAAGCCTTTATCACCACCTGCATCACTGAACACCACTCGCTTCACTGCTAACAATATAACCTTAAGGGGAGACGGACCGTTGTTCTGGACCCCCTTCTCCCTAATGTTTAGCCCCCACTAGTTTTGAAATTTTACGACGTTGGTTCCATTAATTTGGGGATTTTATGACCTTTCACCCCATTTCTTTATCAATATTAGGACCCTTCGTGCCATTTAGGTGTCGATTTTTTCCTGGCGAGCGATAGCAAGCCTGTAATTTTAGGAGGAATCGCCCTTTGGCCGGGACATTTTTCTACCGATAAATGTACAAATATATCTTGAAGGGGTGTTTTTCTAAGCTTGATGGAGGTCTAGGGAGGAAACTACAAAAATATATGAATAAATTAATTAATAGACCAAACAAACAGCCAATGTCCCCTTAAGATTTTGTAAGTGGCATCGGGTTTAGGGGTAGACACCAGAAAAACAGCCCGACTCATCAGCCCAGCGTGATGCGAGTTTCAGTGAAGCGCATCCCAAGGGTGACTGAAACAACGAGAGAGGAGTGAAGCCTTTATCACCACCTGCATCACTGAACACCACTTCTTTCACTGCCAACAACATAGCCTTAAGTTTGTTTTCATTCTCTCCTTCTCTCTTTGTTCTTGTATCCATTCGGCCCCATTTAGCCTACTGTTTTAAGACGTTTACCCCCATCCAGGTGTCAATATTTTCCTAGCGAGTGGTAGCGAGCCAGCATTTATATTTTTTTGTTTTGATAGCAAGCTAAATTTGTAAATTTTTCGATAGAAAAATGTCTCCAGCTAAGCCAGATTTTTCCATACAATGCTGGCTCGCTATCGTTCGCCATCAAAAAATCGACAGCTGGAGGGGATAAACGTCTTTAAAAAGTTGGCTGAATGGGTACGAATGGATACAAGCCAGGGAAAGAGAGAAAAGGAGAGATAGATCAAAAAAAAAAACGGTGACCCCCCTTAACACTATCTGATGCGTGGTGGGGCATTTTTGGATCCTCCATTTTTCACTCCATTAGGTTGGGAAATTTAAATTGTTTCACCTCATTGGTTTGGCGAATATACGACGCTTCACCCCAGTTAGGTGTCGATTTTCTTCTGGGCGAGCTCGAGCGAGCCTGCAATTTAGGAGAAACCTGCCTGTGGCTGGGACATTTTGCTATCGAAACATGCACAGATTTAGCTGGTAGTGGGATCAGCGGACATGGTATTTAGTAGTTGTGATTATAATGTGTCAAAATCAACATAAAATCATCATTAACATAACCTAGCATAAATACCCCATAAAGTCTGCATGGGGTGACTGCAGCAAAAGCCTGGGAGTGATGTTTTATATCATCACCTTCATCAATACACACCACTCCCTTCACTCCGGGTGAAATTTGTAGAGCTACGACGCAAAGCCAAAAAGTTAATTAAGCAAAGTAAGAAGACCTTAGAGTTACATGTTGCGAATCAAAGTAAAACAAACCCGAAATAATTCTATAGTTATATCAGAAAGAAAAAAGTAGTTACTTCAACTGTTGGACCGTTAGTCGATGAAAATGGAGAATACACCAAAGACGAAGTACAAATGAGTAATGCCCTCAATACCTTCTTTGCATCAGTCTTTACAATGGAAGACCTCATTGATATCCCTACACCATCGCCGATTCAGATTGATAATTCAGATGTTCTACGCAATATCACCGTTACAGAGAGAGAAGTATTGAATTGTTTAGATAAACTCAAGGTAAATAAAACACCTGGACCTGATACAATCTCACCTAGAGTTCTAAAGGAAGCTAAGGATGAGCTCTCAAAACCACTGACATTGCTATTCAATAAATCCTTGCATTCTGGAACTATGCCTGATCAGTGGAAGCTAGCCAACGTAACACCGATATTCAAAAAAGGCAGCAAATCCCTACCCAGTAACTATCGTCCAATTAGCTTAACCTCAGTTGTATGTAAAATGCTAGAAACACTCATAAGAGACAGACTCGTAAATCACTTGGAGGAAAATAACATACTTAAAGATACTCAACACGCCTTTCGTAAAAAAACGTTCCTGTTTAACAAACCTCTTAGACTTCTTCCACGATATCCTCAACCTCTACGATGAGAGTAAAGCTGTAGATATTATATACCTTGATTTTCAAAAGGCCTTTGACAAAGTTCCCCATAAACGATTACTGCTAAAACTAAAAGCGCATGGAATACAAGACGGTGTGTTGAAATGGATAGAAAATTGGCTCAGCGACAGAAAGCAAAGAGTACTCATAACCGATAAGGCATGTAAATGGACCAATGTAAGTAGCGGGGTACCCCAGGGATCAGTACTAGGACCAATTCTCTTTCTAATTTACATCAACGACATAGATGAGGGTCTCACCTGTACCATCTAAAAATTTGCTGACGATACAAAAATTACAAATAGCGTACTCTCAAATGAACAAGTTGACGATATGCAACACAATCTAGATAAGTTGTCATGTTGGGCCCAAATTTGGCAAATGAGTTTCAATGCGGATAAATGTAAAGTACTACATATCAGATACCAAAATGAGAAAGCAAACTATTCGATGAATGGCACTCAGCTTAAGAATGTAGACAGAGAAACCGATCTTGGGGTAACAATATCGAGTAACCTAAAACCGAGTCAACAATGTTCAAAAGTTGTTAAGAAGGCAAACAAAATAATTGGCTTTATAGGCAGGTCATTTGAGCATAAATCCAAAGACGTTATCCTAACCCTTTACAATTTCTTAGTCCGCCCTCTTCTGGAATACTGTGTTCAATCCTGGTGCCCTTATTACCAAAAAGATATTGACAAGCTAGAACGAGTTCAACGTAGAGTTACCAAAATGATACATAGCCTATCGAACAAACCATACGAGGAGCGTCTTAGAGAATTAAATCTATTTCCTTTAACCCAGCGCAGATTAAGAGGCGGCTTAATTCAAGTGTTCAAAATCATCAAAGGCATCGACAATATGAACTGTAGTAAGTACTTCACTATCAACCAATCTAATTACACGCGGGGAAACGGTTGCAAAATTATTGGTAAATCTTTTAACTCACACGAATCTAAGAATTTCTTCTTCAATCGAGTTGTCAACTTGTGGAATGGGCTGCCCCACTGCAGCACCGTTGATTCATTTAAACTTCGCGTAGACAAATATCTCGCATCAAACCCGTGACTGACTTCGTTTGTAAATGAATAACTTTATTTTATCCCTCCCTCAGTTACTAACCCCTCTGTCCCCTACTAATTTCCTAATCCTGCCACGGACATTAGTTCCAGGGCAGTAGTTCCCTTTCCAATGTTCCCTTACCCACTCTAAACCACTGTTTGGACACTTGATCCTCAGTGTTTTGGAGGACAAGCAGCCTAGAAGGGTCACTAGACCTATTGTTGCTTGATTTCCTTTG
This sequence comes from Paralithodes platypus, assembly GCA_032716605.1. NCBI lineage: Eukaryota > Metazoa > Arthropoda > Malacostraca > Decapoda > Lithodidae > Paralithodes > Paralithodes platypus. Next base: position 12,745,385 of record CM064516.1, read on the forward strand.
TACTCCTCACAATACCGTCTTAAAGTGAGGCTGATGGACTGTTGAGGTTAAGGGGAGATGGGTCGTTTTTCTGGTCCCCTTTCTCCCTCGTGTTAAGCCCCGTTTGTTTTGAAATTATAAGACGTTCGGCCCATTAGTTTGGCGATTTTAACACCTTTCGCCCCATTTCGTTGCCAATTTTAAGACCTTTTGTGCCATTTAGGTGTCGATTAATTCCTGGCGAGCGATAGCTGAGCCAGATAGCGGTCTCAGAACTAAAACTATACTAAAACTCTACCAGACTCCCAAACAAATCCTCAACTAAATTATCGTGTGTAACACTGTGTTTTCAGAAGGAAACAGGGTAATCCTCCCTCACCCCTATAAAACACACATGTTGTAAATGTTACATAACATTTATAAGAAATGAAGTCAGTAAGTTAAAAGGATTAATAGATTATCCAGGAACCGTAGGAGCACAATTAGAAGCTGAGTTCAAAAACATATTAGTTCTACTTGCAATATGGGAGAATTTCGAATTACGGAACTCAATCATTCGTAACTTAAATAAATATAACACAGAAATACAAAAGTGATCTGAATATTAGTTAAGTGTATCCGACATTGTGACATAATCATTGCTCGGCTGACACCCGTTTACTTAGATGGCAACTTTGCATATAACTCCATCTACATTACCACCATTTTATTCATCTCAGGGAATGATCGCTCTCGTGGTTCGAGATATGTGGATACATTATTTTATTAACTCACACAATATTTGGCCAAACTTAAATTTCGCATATGATAAAAGATCAATAAAGTCGCTACATTACACTAATCCTGAATAATATACTGTGTGTGCGTGAAATTCCCTACGATGTAGGCAACTGAATTAATGTCAGACCTCATGATATTAGATGACTAACGCTGCATTGTGGCGTGTTAAGTGTGAGAAGGACGACCAAGCAAACCACAATAACACTATAGTTTATTCGCTGTAAGCAGGCGAGACATCATGACCTCTATCCTCTATAACTCAAAAAGGGCTAGAGTAAATTATCTGTATATTTCCCCATCTATTCCTTGGCTGACTCTTCCCAAATGGTAGATATATTAGCTTGATTACTCTAGTCGATTGTGAGCTAGAGAGGTTAGAGGTAATGATTTTTCGCCTACCTACAGCGAATAGACTATAGTATAGCTCGAGGCCAGTTAACCTCAAATATATATGTTTAAGGGGAGGTTTCCACTTGAGGGATTTTTTTTCGAACTTCTTTCTCCCTCATGTTTAGCCCCATTGCTTTTGAGATGTTAAGACGTTCGCCCCATTTGACGATTTTAGGAACTTTCACCTCATTGATGTCACTTTTAAGACCTTTCGTGCCATTTAGGTTTCGATTTTTTCCTGGCGAGCGATAATTTAAGAGGAACCGGCCTTCGGCCGGGACATTTTTCTACCGAAAAATTTACAAATTTATCTTGAAAGAGGATCAAAGGGGGTGTAATTTCAAGCTTGATGGAAGTCTAGGAAACGCACTAAAAACCTCCCCTTAATTAGTATAGTTGATATACAGTGTGTCCTAAAACTAAAGTAAAGCCCGAGTTACTGTGGCGTTGAAATAACTGTCCAGGTGCCAATGATTACAAATAACTGTCCAGGTGCCAATGATTACAAATAACTGTCCAGGTGCCAATGATTACAAATAACTGTCCAGGTGCCAATGATTACAAATAACTGTCCAGGTGCCAATGATTACAAATAACTGTCCAGGTGCCAATGATTACAAATAACTGTCCAGGTGCTAATGATTACAAATAACTGTCCAGGTGCCAATGATTACAAATAACTGTCCAGGTGCCAATGATTACAAATAACTGTCCAGGTGCCAATGATTACAAATAACTGTCCAGGTGCTAATGATTACAAATAACTGTCCAGGTGCCAATGATTACAAATAACTGTCCAGGTGCCAATGATTACAAATAACTGTCCAGGTGCCTATGATTACAAATAACTGTACAGGTGCCAATGATTACAAATAACTGTCCAGGTGCCAATGATTACAAATAACTGTCCAGGTGCTAATGATTACAAATAACTGTCCAGGTGCCTATGATTACAAATAACTGTCCAGGTGCCAATGATTACAAATAACTGTCCAGGTGCTAATGATTACAAATAACTGTCCAGGTGCCAATGATTACAAATAACTGTCCAGGTGCCAATGATTACAAATAACTGTCCAGGTGCTAATGATTACAAATAACTGTCCAGGTGCCAATGATTACAAATAACTGTCCAGGTGCCAATGATTACAAATAACTGTCCAGGTGCTAATGATTACAATAACTGTCCAGGTGCCAATGATTACAAATAACTGTCCAGGTGCCAATGATTACAAATAACTGTCCAGGTGCCAATGATTACAAATAACTGTCCAGGTGCCAATGATTACAAATAACTGTCCAGGTGCCAATGATTACAAATAACTGTCCAGGTGCCAATGATTACAAATAACTGTCCAGGTGCCAATGATTACAAATAACTGTCCAGGTGCCAATGATTACAAATAACTGTCCAGGTGCCAATGATTACAAATAACTGTCCAGGTGCCAATGATTACAAATAACTGTCCAGGTGCCAATGATTACAAATAACTGTCCAGGTGCCAATGATTACAAATAACTGTCCAGGTGCCAATGATTACAAATAACTGTCCAGGTGCCAATGATTACAATAACTGTCCAGGTTCCAATGATTACAAATAACTGTCCAGGTGCCAATGATTACAAATAACTGTCCAGGTGCCAATGATTACAAATAACGGATCAAAGAAAACCTAATATTCTTACCATCTTAGGGATAAGCAGCCAAGTAATCTGTGTTCTGTGATTCGTGAGCTCCCTAGAAGGCCAACGAGTCTAGGTATCTATTGAAGGATCTCAAAAGGATGATATGCTTGCTGTAAATAACTTGAAGACGAGAGAGAGAGAGAGAGCGAGAGCGAGAGAGAGCAAGAGCGAGAGAGAGAGAGAGAGAGAGAGAGAGAGAGAAGAGAGAGAGAGCGAGCGAGAGAGAAGAAGAAAGAATGAAAGCAGGAAAGAAAGAAGGAAAGAAAGCAAGAAAGAAGGAAAGAAGGAGAAAACAAAACACAGAAAGAAGAGAAGAGAAATGCCACATGTGTACCAAAAATGACTGAGCAAAATAAAGTCGTGTTCATTAATACCTGAACATCACCGAACGATACATACACGACGGTGAACATTGACTACACTGTTTCATTTCATCTGACGGTAAATTGCAAAGTTCCCATCAAGATTAAACAGTTATTTTGAAGATTTTGCATTGAAACATGGTGCTAATTATATAAACTTGGTCTTAATGTGATGCAGAGACATGTAGTTTCATTTTTGTCCATTATTTATCGAAAAATTAGCTGCTAAGGGATTCAATTTATGGCCAGGTGCAAAGAAACAGAGTATAGTGATCCGGGAGGATCATATGTTGCCTTAGTTTATTCTAGTGCATTGGGGTTTGTAATGGAGGATTAATGTTAAGGGCAGGTTTCTAGTTTGTTTCCTACTCCTCCAGCAATCTTAAATTTCACCCCCTTGACCCCCTTTCAAGATAAATTTGTAAATTTTTCGGTAGAAAAATGTCCCGGCCGAAGGCCGATTACTCTTAAATTACAGGCTCGCTATCACTCGCCAGGATAAAATCGACACCTAAATGGCACGAAAGGTCTTAAAATTGACAGAATGGGGCGGAAATATCTTAAAAATCACCAAACTAATGGGGCAAACGTCTTAAAATCTCAAAATCAATGGGGCTAGACATGAGGGAGAAAGGGTCAAGAAAAAAGTCCCTCAAGTGGAAATCTCCCCTTAAGAATAACTGTGTCTGCATACCTATTGCCAGACAGCTCAGTTCCTAAGGATGGAGAAAAGGGTTAAACATAATACGACCGTTAGAGTAAAAGGGTTAAACATAATACGACCGTTAGAGTAAAAGGGTTAAACATAATACGACCTTTAGAGTAAAAGGGTTAAATTAATACGACCGTTAGAGTAAAAGGGTTAAACATAATACGACCGTTAGAGTAAAAGGGTTAAACATAATTACGACCGTTAGAGTAAAAGGGTTAAACATAATACGACCGTTAGAGTAAAAGGGTTAAACATAATACGACCGTTAGAGTAAAAGGGTTAAACATAATACGACCGTTAGAGTAAAAGGGTTAAACATAATACGACCGTTAGAGTAAAAGGGTTAAACATAATACGACCGTTAGAGTAAAAGGGTTAAACATAATTACGACCGTTAGAGTAAAAGGGTTAAACATAATACGACCGTTAGAGTAAAAGGGTTAAACATAATACGACCGTTAGAGTAAAAGGGTTAAACATAATACGACCGTTAGAGTAAAAGGGTTAAACATAATACGACCGTTAGAGTAAAAGGGTTAAACATAATACGACCGTTAGAGTAAAAGGGTAAACATAATTACGACCGTTAGAGTAAAAGGGTTAAACATAATTATGACCGTTAGAGTAAAAGGGTTAAACATAATACGACCGTTAGAGTAAAAGGGTTAAACATAATACGACCGTTAGAGTAAAAGGGTTAAACATAATACGACCGTTAGAGTAAAAGGGTTAAACATAATTACGACCGTTAGAGTAAAAGGGTTAAACATAATTACGACCGTTAGAGTAAAAGGGTTAAACATAATACGACCGTTAGAGTAAAAGGGTTAAACATAATACGACCGTTAGAGTAAAAGGGTTAAACATAATACGACCGTTAGAGTAAAAGGGTTAAACATAATTACGACCGTTAGAGTAAAAGGGTTAAACATAATACGACCGTTAGAGTAAAAGGGTTAAACATAATTACGACCGTTAGAGTAAAAGGGATAAACATAATTACGACCGTTAGAGTAAAAGGGTTAAACATAATACGACCGTTAGAGTAAAAGGGTTAAACATAATACGACCGTTAGAGTAAAAGGGTTAAACATAATACGACCGTTAGAGTAAAAGGGTTAAACATAATACGACCGTTAGAGTAAAAGGGTTAAACATAATACGACCGTTAGAGTAAACTTGAAAGAGTTGTATTCGTGGAAAATCGTGAATTACTGCACTCAACCCTTTCTCGTTCATGAGGCAGCCCGGTACCACTTGAAGGCTTTATTAGAGCAGTCAGGATTGTACAGTCGCGCTAATAAGTGATGTCTCGGCACTATGTATGTTTTGATCGATAATTGGTATCAACAATATCTAAGTTTCATTTCTTCATATCGAGTGAAATATATAAACATTTCCCTACACTTACCTACCCTATTCAACATCTGACAGACATTAATACAGCACAGAGCAAGCCAAACGTAATGACAGCTGGGAAATGACTTATTAGCGCGCCTGTACACCAACAGTTACCACAGTCAGGATCAATAATAATGTGTACAAAATAAAACATTTATTTCACTTCTAGTTGTAGCAGGAAATATCCCCCCCATCACCCACGAACGGATATACTCCCCCTTTTACACCTTTAAGAGGGTAGTGCTTGGTTTTTGGTCTATAAATATATTTATTAATTTATTATATATTTTCCTCGCTAGACCTCTATCAAGCTTAGAAAAACGCCCCTTAGACCCCCTTTCAAGATAAATTTGTACATTTTTCGGTAGAAAAATGTACCGGCCGAAGGCCGGCTCCTTCTAAAATTAAAGGCTCGCTATCGCTCGCCAGGAAAAAATCGACACCTAAAGGGCACGAAAAGTCTTAATATTGACAACAAAATGAGCCGAAGGGTCTCAAAATCGCCAAGCTAACGGAACGAACGTCTTAAAACCTCAAAACTAATATGCTAACAAAAAATACCCCATAAACACTGAACCAATCTTGGCTATACTGGCATTGTTCAAGAATGTTAGGAATCTTGTTGTTTATAATAGCAACTTAAGTGTATATATCTGATATAAAGAATACTCCAAAAACTACTGAACAAAACTTGAATATTCTGGGATTGGTCAAGTGTTTAGAACGTTTATTTATATTGGTCAAGTGCTTAGAACGTTTATTTATATTGGTCAAGTGCTTAGAACGTTTATTTATATTGGTCAAGTGTTTAGAACGTTTATTTATATTGGTCAAGTGTTTAGCACGTTTATTTATATTGGTCAAGTGTTTAGAACGTTTATTTATATTGGTCAAGTGTTTAGAACGTTTATTTATATTGGTCAAGTGCTTAGAACGTTTATTTATATTGGTCAAGTGTTTAGAACGTTTATTTATATTGGTCAAGTGCTTAGAACGTTTATTTATATTGGTCAAGTGCTTAGAACGTTTATTTATATTGGTCAAGTGCTTAGAACGTTTATTTATATTGGTCAAGTGCTTAGAACGTTTATTTATATTGGTCAAGTGCTTAGAACGTTTATTTATATATTTTTTCTTTATATTAGTAATATAATCAAATTTGAAATACTACAAATAAAATACGACTTTTGAACGTGGCTAAATACAGAATTTACAAACTTTCGTGATTAACCCCCTTTGAGGATTATGACACATTTTGACAGATTACTCTGGCTATTATTAGACGATTTTATACAACTCAGGAAGGATATGTGGGCCTCAAAAGGGTAAATACTATCTCAATTAACCCCCTGACTTCCATACCCTCTTCCTAATCTGAATAATATCGTTTAATAATAGCCAGAATAAACATTTAAAACACGTCATGATCCTCCAGGGGCTAAGGTCCGGTGACAAGATATGTTTCAGTATAATTTAAGGGGAGGTTTTTAGTTTGGTCCGTAGATATCCTTCAAGCTTAAGATTACACCCCCTTGAGCTCCTTTCAAGATAAATTTGTACATTTTTCGGTAGAAAAATTTCCCGGCTGAAAGCCGGTTCCTCTTAAATTACAGGCTCGCTATAGCTCGCCAGGATAAAATCGACACCTAAATGGCACGAAAGGTCTTTAAATTGACAGAAATGGGTCGAAAGTTCTTAATATCGTCAAAATAATGGGGCGAACGTCTTAACATTAGGAAAACAATGGGGATAAACATGAGGGAGAAAGGAGTCTAAGAAAAAAATCCCTCAAGTGGAGACCTCCCCTTAACTGAAGCCCAAGTTGAGGCAATACACGAGAACACTTTGTTTACATTCAAGCATACAGTAATTTGCTAAACTTTCAATTCAATTGTGTTGATATTATATTTCAATTTCATTCTAACTAAACGGTTTGAGGGATTTTTTTCTGGACCTCTTTCTCCCTCATGATTAGCCCCATTGCTTTTGAGTTTTTAAGATGTTCACCCCATTAGTTTGGCGATTTTAAGAACGTTCGCCCCATTTCTGTCAATTTTAAGACCATTCGTACCATTTAGGTGTCGATTTTTTCCTGGCGAGCGATAGCGAGCCTGTAATTTAAGAGGAACCGGCCTTCGGCCGGGAAATTTTTCCACCGAAAAATGTACAAATATATCTTGAAAGGGGGTCAAGGAGGTTTAATGTTAAGCTTGATGGAGGTCTAGGGAATAAACTAAATACCTCCCCTTAAGTTAGGAAGAACTTCTCAATTAACCTTTTGACTCCCACAAGCCCTTCCCTATAAAATGGCCTAAACACAGCAAAATGAAATAGAAAAGCTTGTCGTTGGGCAAAAAGTTTAAAAGATTTTAAGGGAGGATGATTGCTTTTTCCAGACTTCCTTCTCCCTATGTTTAGCCCCATTAGTCTTGAAATTCTAAGACGTTCGTTCCATTAGCTTGGCGAATTTAATACCTTTCACCTCATTTCTTTGTCAATATTCGGACCTTTCGTGCCATTTAGGTGTCGATATTTTTCCTGGCGAGCGATAGCGAGCCTGTAATTTTAGGAGGAACCGACCTTCGGTCGGGACATATTTCTACCGAAAAATTTACACATTTATCCTGAAGTGGGTGTCTAGGGGGTGTTTTTATTAAGCTTGATGGAGGACTAGCGAGGAAACTAAAAATATAAGCAGTTAATATATAAATATACCAAAAAATAAACCCTTCCCCTTAACAGGCTTAATTGATTCTGTTATCAAGACTCGTTTTTTTTTTTTTTTTTTTTTTCCATGTGAATGAGGGAGACAAAAGGCATAACTGCCTGCAGCGAGTGCCTCCCCCAGATTTCAAAGAGTGACAGGGCCGAAATCAAGGGACGTTCGAGCTAAAATGCCTGGATACACGGAGTTTGAAGCAATTTAAGTCATAGGAAGAGGGAAAAACTGATTCTGGGAGAGAGTTCCAGAGCTCAGCTGTTGAATAGAAGAAAGTCTGAGAATAGCGTTTCACTCTTGGGTTGGACAGATGCACAGAGTAGGGGTGGGATTGTGTTGCAAGGTGGGTACTACGTACCCTACGTAGAGGAGGTGGTATACACTGGGAAAGCTCCGAGGAACACTGATTATATTGTAGTAGCGATAGAATAGCGAGAGAGATGCAACATTGCGGCGAAGAGAGAGAGAGAGATTGCAGAGAGTTGGTGAGTGGAAGGGAGTTAATGATACGAAAGGCTTTCCTTTCTACTTTGTCTAGGAGTGCAGTGTGAGAGGATCCTCCCCACACATGTGAACAATACTCAATACAAGGACGCACTGTGCCCCTGTACAGAGCAAGAAGCTGTGCAGGGGTAAAGAAAGTTGAAGCAGTGAAGATAACAGGCTACTCTTGGGCAAGACTGTGGGGCGCGGATTAGGATAGTAATTTTCCTCTGTGCTTTTTCAATCACATTAAGCTAGCTTTTCTTTATTCTGGTAATAGGTAGCCGTTTTTATTCATATTACATAGGCCCTGTGGAAGGCAAGACAATATCGGTGATAACCTTAAGGGGAGATTTCCACTTGAGGGATTTTTTTCTTTACCGCTTTCTCCCTCATGTTTAACCCTATTGCTTTTGAGATTTTAAGACGTTCACCCCATTAGTTTGGCGATTTTAAGAAGTTTCACCCCATTTATGTCACTTTTAAGACCTTTCGTCCCATTTAAGTGTCGATTTTTTCCTGGCGAGCGAGCCTGTAATTTAAGAGGAACCGGCCGTCAGCCGGGAAATTTTTCTACCAAAAAATGTACAAATTTATCTTGAAAGGGGGTCAAGGGAGTGTAATTTCAAGCTTGATGGAAGTCTAGGAAACACACTAAAAACCTCCCCTTAACTGCTTCATATTTAAAAGCCATTATACATCTGCAGAAAATCGTCTAGTTTCAACCATAT